>OVAN01003938.1:0-27337 GCA_900406275.1 Anastatica hierochuntica
TGTAGTTATATATATATATATATATATATATATATATAATCAGATAAGATGATGCATACGACTAATCATTATTGATTAGAGATGCCAAATCTACCCCGAATTTTTGATCAACACGTAAGGCGGTTCTTTCTTTTTTGGGTAAATGGTTAAGGAGGTTTTGAACATAAGTATAAGTTGATGGCATTGACCAAAATAAATACTTTTAATAAACACATTCACTAATCTTGTTTTTGAGTTGACAGTATAATTTAGGCTATTTATTTACGTTCACTTAACATTATCATTTACTTACAAGTTGCACCATAGACGACTAAAAGCTAACTATCTTTTTGCTTGTAAAATTCAAGGATATCTCTGTGGAATAATAGGTGAGAGGAGATTAATTAAGAATATAGTTATGTGTATTTTTTTATTCAAAAATTAAATAAATTTTAATTATAATTTGTCATTTTTGTCCTTTTACCCCTCCAAACTTCAAATGGCTCTATAGGTTTATATATATATCGAAACGAAATTGTAAATACATGAAAAAGCAGTTTTTTTCCTATTTAACGTATTTTGAATTTTTCAAAACGGATATATATATATTGCAAATAGACGGAAATTATTATAATGTATGATTAGACAGTCTATTTTTACAGAATGTATTTTTAGATAGTCTATTTTCGCGTGACTATGAATTTCACAAATAACCAAATATCAAGAGAAAAAAACGTAATTGAGAAATGTTAAAAGGATTACAGGACAAAGTTTTTGGAAAGGACAAAGTCTCCAACCTATTATTCCCACAAAGCTATATTCCTAATGACAGAAATTATTATAACGTATGATTAGACAGTCTATTTTTACATAATGTATGCTTAGACAGTCTATTTTCGCGTGCCTATGAGTTTCACAAATAACAAAACATCAAGGGGGAAAAATGTAATTAGGATTCACGACTTTATTTAGTAATGTTAAAAGCATCACAAGACAAAGTTTTGGGAATAAATATTTTAAAAAAAATTGAAAAGAGAAAAATCTATATTATGCAACAAATAAACATATTATTTATTGCAGACGGTCTATGTCGATCAGAGTGACAAAATAATCATAAATACATAAAATATAGAGGCCTTTTGTTGATGACTAGTTTCTTAATTAATGAGTGACTTATGTATATTGGGCCTAATTATCCAAAATTCAATGTCCAGACAAAGGTTTGAAAAAAAAAACGGAATAAAGAAAGGAAAATTAGGTCTAATAACTAAGAAAAATAATATTTCCATTTATGTCTACAGAAAAGACATGTTTGTATTTTTTTGCAATTTTTCTTATTTTACCTCCATTTTTACTCATTTAATTTGCCTTTTTTTTAATTCCTTCTTTTTCTACTCTTTTTCCCAATCATTTTTTGTAGAACATTTTTTTCATATGAAAGTTTGATAAAAGTTTTTATAATACAAAAATGTTGATTTTTTTTCACATTCACAGTAACTTGAAATTTTAAAAACAAAGATTTATTTCATAATTATATTTTAATAACATTGTAAGTTAACGTACCTATAAAATAGTCAAACTATTTATTACAATTCATAATACTCTTTTCATTTATTTATTTTCAACATTGTTTTTGTTAAATACCCTTCCTCAATATTTTTAAATCTTTTTGTTTTGTTGATAACCTAATTATAAACTCATTTTCCACATAAACTTTCATTGATGTTTTGTTATTTGAATTGTTTAAATACACGCGGAAATAGTCGTTCTATCTCGAGTAGTATTTCTATATTTTGTACATTATAATGCTTTAAGACAATTTACAAAATATATATATATATTCGTTTTGGAAAATTCAAAATACACCAAATAGAAAAAAAATCTATTCTTTTTTGTATGAAAAATTGTTTTCTACATTTCATTCAACTTATATATCAATCCAAGTAAATAGAGGTAAAATTAAATTAGATAAAAACAATTAAATAATATAATAAAAATAAAAAAAAAATTAAAAAGGAGGACAAAATTGTAAAACTACAACCAATTTTGATTTAATTTAATTCAAAAAATATACATGATTATTTTTGTTAATATTTTTTTATGGTTATTGGACAAATTCACCCATGAAGAAACCCAACAAAAACGTCAATGAAAGTATGAAACATATCTCATTTCCTCGTCTCCAGATTATCTACAAGTACAAGGAACTGGCTACATCGTTATACCCACCTTTTCTTTATCGAGTTCTTCCATT
This sequence comes from Anastatica hierochuntica, assembly GCA_900406275.1. Lineage (NCBI taxonomy): Eukaryota > Viridiplantae > Streptophyta > Magnoliopsida > Brassicales > Brassicaceae > Anastatica > Anastatica hierochuntica. The sequence goes on from OVAN01003938.1 coordinate 2,234, forward strand.
AACCATGTATGTACTCTCCTCTATTTGTAAATTGTAGTCATCTCTAACAACACTTTTTGAAATTTCCATAGTTCCTCTGTTACATTGGGGTAATTCATTCCATATTAGCCAACCCTCCTATCTTGACTACAGAAAAGGAGTTCAACAGTATTTATCAAAAAAAGAGAAAATTGTCAAAATGGAACAAAAAACGATACGGTTGTCCTTAAGAGATAAATCCAAATTTGTGCCATTTTTTCCTTCAATCCCCTTTCATTAATAAAAATTAATGAAAAATAGTTTTACAAGTCAAAAAAGGTAAAAAATAGAGAAGATGGTCAAAATACTCATGTCAACATACATGTACTTTTATTTTAGTTTTAAAAATTTTAAATAAATATTTCAAATTTTGTTGTACGAAAAGGAGATGTTATATTCCGCCAAAAAAACAGCCAAGTTGAAATAGAAATCCACACTTTGTTAGACAATCTACGTGTAAAGGAAAATCTAAATATCTATAAAATTCTAAATTTGTGGAATTATTTATCTACATATTTCAAAGTGGGTTGCAAATTTTTGGAATAGTACGTCCACTCTTACACTCTTGTTCTAATTAATTTAGAATGAATAATCTACATTTACCAACTTGTCTACTAAACACAAAATGATTTCTCAAACATCTTCTTTTGTTTCTACGCAAAGTTGAAACATGATTCTACGGATAATTAAAGTTGATCATATCTCCGGAAATAAGGGACGTGTAGTTAGTGCATATTTTGAATATATATGCAAATCTTTTAAATTTGAGAATTTTCATATTTGATTTATGTTGGATTTAAAAAAATGAAACTCTAAGCTTGTACAAACTGTCGTTGATTAACAAAAAATTAATCTTTGGATTTTTACAACATTTTCGTATTCAATGATGCATATTTTTGCGTCATGTGGTGTGTGAGAATTGGGTTAATCTACAAGATGGAGATTCTCGGTTGATGAAGAGAAATGAGGAAGGTTACTGGTTTCGGATTCGAGCTCCACTTTAGAAGAGTTAATGACAATGATTTTGGAGGATTTCAATATCAAAGAAGATGTCAGTTTGGAGTTGAGTTATTTACCTAGCGACTTGATCAATACAACTGAATTCCCACTGTGATAATTTCAAACAATCGGCAACTGAATAATTTTGTTTGTTTCATTAAGAAGAATGCCTCCCATCGATTGTGTGTAACATATAAAGCAAAGGTTGGGAATCCGTTAAAGGCCACATTAATCTTAATATGATGCGTACACATTCAAGTACTGCTGAATAGGATTGACTTTCTTGTCACAAAGGGAACGATTCAAATAATGTCAGGAATGATATGCATAGAGGGAAGAAGAAAGGAAAGATGAAGCAAGTCGACTTTGAAGGAGATGGTTTTGATGCTGAGACCATGAGCTGTGAAAAACAAAACAGAGAAAATCATTTGGTTGATGTTGTTAAGAAGGACCAACTTTTTGCAACAAAACCATATTGAATTCGGCGCTCGAGATAAGTGACGATGAAGCATAACTTTGTCTACACGGTTATCAAATCCGATAGAAAGGTATGGTATATTAGGTGCGAAGATATTGCATGCAATAGGTCTGTCCGAGCAAAATGTTTGAAGGAATCCACATATTTTGTCATTAAAAAGTATATCTGTGAGCATTCATGCGCACCTTCAAGCATAACCAATTTCGGTAAGACACCTTCAACGAAGACAATTGGCGGCTTGATAGTGTATAAATGTGAAGGTGTAAAGAAGGTCCTAAACCTAATGATATTGTACAGATCATGTCTATTGATCATGGATATGAGATCTCATATTCTTTAGCATGGGATGCGCATGAATTCGCGGTAAATGATGTCAGAGGTATTCTGGAGAAGAGTTACGGAAAATTACCAAAATACTTGCACATGCTTGGAGAGGCAAACCGGAGACACATTTATCATATGAGACTGACATTGATGGTAGATTCATATATCTATTTATTGCATTTTGCCAATTGGTTAGAGGGTTATACAAATCCATCAGGCGTGTTATTGTCCTTGATGAGATGTTTTTGAAGAGTAAATACAAAGGAGTTCTATTGGTTGCAACTACTGTAGACAGAAATTCAAATTTGTATCCTATTGCGTTCGAGGTAGTCGACTCTGAGAATGATCATTCCTGGAATTGGTTTTTGAGATATCTAAAAGTTGTTATTGCTAATGATTATGATTTGGCTTTCATTTTGGACATGCACGGGTCAATTGTTAAGGCACTTGAGAACGTGTATCTGGCTGCTAGACATGGTATTTGTATTCATCATTTGTTGAACAACGTGGTGAAATATTTCAAGGGGAAGGGATTAGCTAGTCTGATTTCAAAGGCATCGAAGGCTCATAGAGTTGCTGAATTTCAAAAGAGGTTTGCTGATGTTTGCAATATTAGTCACGAAACTGAAAAAATTCTAATAGACGCCGATGTGCAAAAATGGGCTATATGTCAATTTCCTGGATACATATATGACATTAGGACTACCAGCCCAACTGAATCTATAAATTCTGCATTGCATTCCCCGAGATAGTATATGGTAATTCCTTTATTGGACAATATTAGGGAAATGTTGACACGATGGTTTTTAAGCGTAAAAAAAAGATTTCAAAGCACACCCATCTGTTGACCATATATGTGGAGATAAAGGTTGCTAGGAGAATTGAGAAGGGTGAACCGTTTGTAGTTTATCTTGTCGACGAGAATAAGTTACTTGTTAGAGGTGTTGTAATTGGTTACTTAGTCGATTTGGATAGACGGACTTGTTCATGTGGGAAGTAAAATCTCTTGAAGATCCCTTGTCGACATGCAATAAAGGCTAGTTTTGTTGTTGGAAGAGAGTCACACTCATCGATTGAATTGATGTACACGACAATAGCTTGGAGTGAAGCTTATCACGAAAGCATAAATCCTATCTCTACTCTTGAGGATAAATGGTCCGTCCCAGACCATGTTGGAAATGTTGTAGTGCTACCACCATATATGAGAAGATCTGTTGGAAGAAAAAGAAAACACAAACATGAAATTGTGGAAGATAAAATTTGTGCATCACAAGGATCACAAGGTAGTAAGCTCCGCAAATGCAATAGGTGTGATGAAGTTGGACATAACAGATCAACTTGTGAAAGTCGATTGTCTTAAAGATTTCAATTTTTTTAGTTTGAATGCTTTTGTTACTTGAACTTACAAGTTTGTTTTAAGTCTTCTTTAGTTTGAATGCTTTTGTTTCTTGAACTTGCAAGTTTGTTTTCAGTTTTTTTTATATTGAAAGCTTTTGTTTCCTGAACTTACAAGTTTGTTTTAAGTCTTTTGTTTTTGTAGTTTGTTTCTTACGTAATAGACCAAAACAAAGATTTAATGTAGAACCATTTTTTCAGAACACAACTCTCATTAACTATTGAGTTATGTTTTTTTATTAATGAAAACCATAACATAATAAAACTACATCGTTAAAAGTCAATCATTCTTCATTACAGAGTCTTCTTAAAAGCCATGAATGGATCCTATACAACCTACATCAAGATATTCGTTGTGTTTCTTTACTTCTTCCTCAAAAGTCTTCTTCAAACAGTTCTTCATGTTTTGAATTTCCTCTGCTATTCTCCCTTGATTAGCATCTACCATTCAAATCTCCTCAAGCAAAGATTCATCGACCCACTTAAATAGATGGTGTTCATCTTTTTGCTAATTTGAACCTAGTAACAAGTGGAAAACCGTTGATTAGAATCAAATTATAAAAAGGTTAAATACACAACGAAACGTTAGTTGTAACCTAATCTCGTGTCTATGGAGTCGTCTATAAAGGTTCTCCTTCGTTGTTGAGACGTATATCACAACCCTCTTCCCACACCAGCATCTAGTAGAAACATCTTCAAATGGTTTTCTTTCTGTCGTCATGTTTTGGAGAGAAGAGATCGGAGAGAAGGATATTCGATGGTCGAGTGTTTTGTATAAGGAGCGTATTGGTCTTAGATGTAATTGTATAAGGTTTGGTTTAATTGATTATGTTTGGTCCAATTCTTAGATTATTCCGTTTAGGGTATAGTGTTTGGTTTAGAGATTTGTTTAGTGTTTAGGGTTGGTTTAAATTTGGTTTAATTGATTTTATTTGGTTCAATTCTTGGATTATTTTGTTTAGGGTATAGTGTTTAGTTTAGAGATTTGTTTACTGTTTAGGGTTTTGTTTAAATTTTGTTTAATTGATTATGTTTGGTTCAATTCTTGGTTTATTTCGTTTAGGGTATAACGTTTGGTTTAGAGATTTGTTTAGTATCTAGGGTTTGGTTTAAATTTGGTTTAATTGATTATATTTGGTTAAATTCTTAGCTTATTCCGTTTAGGGTATAAGATTTGGTTTAGAGATATGTTTAGTATTTAGGATTTGGTTTAATTGATTATGTTTGGTTCAATTCTTAGTTTATAGGGTTTGGTTTAGAGATATGTTTAGTGTTTAGGGTACATGGGTTTGATTCAATTATGGTAAACATTTATCTTACACTTAAACAAAAACATTAAACAAAAGTCATGAGTCTATGATTAAACATAGAGTAAACAAAGATTAAACAAAGTACCAACATAATCAAATAGAGTTTTAAAACATAATCTAAGTCGACATAACCGTTATTAGGGTTGGACATAATGCCCGAACCGAAACTGGCCCGAAAAAATGGAACCGAACCGAACCGGAACCAAGCAAATACCTGAATGGATCCAAAGGCTCGGTAACTTCTGGTATCAGGTATACCCGAACCCGAGCCGATACCCGAACCGGTACCTAAAATACTCAATATATATATATATATATATATATATATATGTGTGTGTGTGTGTGTGTGTGTAATTAAATTAGTTATTTTAGGTTATTTTTGGTATTTTAAAATGTTTTTGGGTATTTTGAATATCTTTTAGTATTTTTGGATATTTCAAGTATTTTTATATATATTTTTAATATTTTTAGTATAAATTTAATGTATTTTTTAAAATAGGTATTTAGGTATATTTGGATATCTGAAAAACCCATAATACCTGAACTACCCGAACCCGAATAGAAATCGAAAACTTTCGGATACAATCACCGGAACCGAGAACCGTCCCGAACCCGACGAGAACCGACACGAACGGACCCGACACGATACCCGAATGGACCGGACTCGGTACCCGAATGGGTACCTGAATACCCACCCCTAACCATTATTGTCGACTAAACAAAAACTCCAGAAGAACAAAGTTTAAACAACTCATGAAACTTCCCTAATCACTCTCAGAGATATCACTACTTGAATCACGTTTCTTTCTCTTCGACGATAAAGCACACCACTTTTTCTTTTGAGATGAACTCAAGGCTTCTTTTTGGGTCTATGGTAGTAGCTATCAACATTGTCACTAGAATCAGACTCAAAGCAAGAGTACTCGGTCTCACCTGAGATGGACATTATCCCTGTCGTCGTCGCCTACACAAAAGATACAAGATGATTTTCAAAACCCTAAGAAGTTCAGAGATAGAAACAGAGATAGAAAACAAAGCAGTGATGATGCTACCGAGATTGGACTCACCTTAGTTTGGAATGTTCCAACACATATCTAGAACTGATTGAAAGAGAAGACGACGAGTGGTAATCTGGGAGAAGAACAATCGATTTCTTTCTGAATCGATTTCGTATAAGAGAAGACGAAGAACACGAAAAGATGCTTATTATATGCTTTTTCTTTCTTTTTTGATTTAAAAATATGCAATTAATTGAAATAACGCTTGTTAGAGGCTCACGTAAGGACATTACTTATTTGTTATTGGGCTTGCAATTAATGGAAAAGACGCTTAAGAACTTGAAATGACCCTTATTAGATGTTGACATAAGGCCTTTACTTATTTGTATTTTTAATTTTTGGTTTATTTAGATTAGGGTTTAGGGGTTGTGTAGATATATGTAAACGTATAGGGTTTGTCTATATATACGTAATTGTATAAAGTTTGGTTTAAATTTAGTAATTGACTAAGTTTGGTTCATTAAGTTTAGGGTATAGGGTTTGTCTAGATATATGTAAATGTATAGGGTTTGGTTTAAATTTAGTAATTGACTATGTTTGGTTCAATTCTTGGTTTATTAAGCTTAGGGTTTAAGGAACCGTTAGACATAAGCAGTTAAACATAAACAGAGGATTAAACATAGTTTAAACCAAAAATATAGTACTAAACAAAGTAGATCAAACACCAAATTCAAAATACAAATCTTAAAAGAGTTTTAAACATGAGTCTAATCGACGTAACTGTCGACATACCAAAAACACCAGAAAAGAAAATTCATCTTCCTAATCACTCTCACTACTATTACTACTTGAATCACGTTCCTTTCTCCTTGACGATGAAGCACAATATTTTTTCTTATTAGATGAAACACGAGCCTTCTTCTTAGGTGTACGATAGTAGCTATCGACACTATCACTCGAATCAGATCCAGAACAAGAGTATTCGGTCTTACCTAAAAACGACAGAGGTTGCTCGTCGTCTTCTATTGAATACTCCCTCGTTTCACTTCTTTTGGGAAGTTCAAATCTATGAAGACCAGTCCGATCCTTCAAGACTCTGCTACTTGTTTTGTCTGAGTCACTCGTACATCTTCCTCCTTTAATGCTACCGCCTCCTCCTCTGTCGGCGGGTACATTTTCTGTCGGAGAATCGATTGTGACGCATAGTTCCTCCCAATCTGTCGACTCTTCATTCGAAGAGGAAAAGTTATCATCAACGTTGATGATGATAATAGGATTCTCATAAGTGTCTCCTCGGTGGTTATTGTCGTTGCCGTCACATGCACAAAGGAGAGAAGAAGTTTTCGAAAACCCTAACATGCAAACAGAGAGAGAAAAGAGAGAGAAAATAAAGAGAGAAAACAGAGCAAACAGAGAGAAAACATAGAGAAAAACCTTAGCTTGGAATGTTCGCAGCCATCGAAAGATTCGAATGCAGATGCAAGATGATGACTAGAACCAGAGAGAAGAGATTGGAGAGATTTTTCTATGTAGCGTAATCGTGAAAGAGATGATATAAAAAACTGAAACGACGTCTTGAAGATATAGTTACTTGATTGCAAAGAGAAAAAAGTGTTGGACCCAAAGTTTGTAATCAATTAGGCCCATCACTAATTATAATTACACATATTAAGATCCATCACTAAACATATATTATAACTCATCCAAAAATATATGCTAAGTGTTGTCTTTGTTTATAATGACTAACTAGTTAGTTGGTCCGCATAATATGCAGACATTAAAATTTTGTAAATTTTAGATTTGATATGTAAAAATTTTCGCCTCTCAATATTTTAAACTAATATGATATTGGACCAAAGTGAGCTTGTGTGGGTTGATTTCCTTTGTTTTGATGTTTAAACTTAAACTCTCTTTGGTTTCGGTTTATTTCAATATAATTAAATGTTTAAAAATGATATCTTAAAATTTTCGAATTTTAAAATTTTAATCATGTGATTTTTATTTAGACAATATAAATTATTATATGAATTTTAAAATAAAATAGTGCACGTTCTATTTGGCATATCATGTATAAGATATAAATATTTTACATATTTTAAAATTCGACCCCGCAAAAAAATATAATCCTAAATACTATATTACTCCATTTAGCATATCTTACGTAAGATTGAATATTTTACAGATGTTGACATTTGACCCCGCTAGAAACTATAATATTAAATTTTAAATTGTTTTATTCATGACTACAACTGTGTATGGTTTTTTTTAATTAATCAGAATATATAATATCTTAATAATTATTCAAATATAATAAATTTTATATAAAGTAAGATTGATTTATTGAGTAACATTAATTTATTTTTTAATTATTTTATTTTAAGATATATTTATCTTATATCATATTTATAATTATATATAGATATATTATTTTTTGATTAAAAATCAAATATATTAAGTAACTCATCAAGGATAACCATGATTTTTTAAGATAAATATTTATTGAATATTTTATTTATTAATTTCTTTTTTATTTATTATTTTCGTTTTTGTTTTAAAAATTAAATAAATTTATGAATAATTTTTTTATTAATCAAATAGTTCATTAGGGGCGACATAGTAATCAACTAGCTAACTTTTAATCTGGTGCAAACTGACTTCATACTTAATATATAAAATAAGGCACAAACATATTAGGTAGAAAACTTGTTTATAAATAGGGTTTCAGGATTCACTTAGGGACTATTTAAGGTCCTGTTTTGACTCAAAAATATTCCAAAAACATCTTTTAAACCATTACGGTAAAAATTAAGAATCCTCATAATTGTAAGTTTGTACCATATGGATAAACATTAACCTAAACATTAAGTTAAAAATTAAGAATCCTAAACACCATAAGCTAAACATTAATTTAAACATTAAGAATCCTAATTAGAATCCTAACTCTCACTTAATCTCTACGATTTCAGAAGGCTCACTCGGTGGAGGCTCATACTTTGTCATCCTCTCAATCAACTCGGAGTCGTTAGCTGCTTCCTATAGATCCCACATAATCTTGTACCGAGCTTCCTCGATGTTTTCATCATTCACTAGTCACATCTCCAACCCAAGCAAGTGACATTCAATGAACTTCAATGCGTAGACACCACACTCACATGCACTTTTGTTTAAGCTATCTATAGGGGCATAAAAACAAATCAAGGAGGTGGAAGCATTCTCAGTCCTTATTCCCCGTATCATTAAAGCAGTCCTTTTGTGACTGGGCCGCTCACTTCTGCCGTATTCCAGTAGCACTTTATCCATTTTTTACTTCTTCCTACCCTTCAAAAAGTTTGTGTACTCTCTTGTAATGAGGTGGCTGAATACACATGTCATGAAACCAACACGATCCCGTTTCCATCCTCCCAGAGTTGTTCTCTCTCTCTGAAAAAATACATCATGGCATCAATCTCCTGAACAATAATTCATTGATTCTGTTAAAAGAACTCTCAATATATAGAAGACATTGTAAATTGTCCAAGATATTGAAATGTTACCGTGTTTTGAATCCATTCTCTTTTATTCAAAACGTGGTTAGCAAGCTCAAATCTTAGTTGGACCCAATTGTAGATCTCTGAAACATAAATCAATCACGAATATTTATTTCTAACCATAACAACAAAGCATGTAAATAAATAAAAGGATATCGACTTACGTGGGTGAGAATGACCATTCTTGAAGTTCTTCCCAGTCCTCTTCTCTCACAAACACCAATTATCTATCAGCGCCTGATTCTTCGACAAGTTTCATTGTCTCATAGTTTAACTGTTGTTTTGATTTCTTTCTGGGCAAGAATGACGTTCTTATAGTCAACCATTCTAATGAATCTTCGACTTTAACTTGAGAAGGATCAAAACCTTTCACAAATGAATCTTGAAGTAGGTCCTTCATGCAAGTTTTTCAAGAACCCTTGTGTACCCATTCCAAGACCAATATCTGAGGATTGTGTAAAGTTTGCTCCAAGTAAATTGATATTGCAATCATTACTTTGAAAGTCTGTCACTCAATTTGTGGCCACACCTCACTCTAAAATCAGTAATAACTTCCATAATCCAAATCTGCAGAGCAAACAAGAAACCTCCCATCATGAAGCCATCCTTTTGTTCTAACTTCTTCCTGGTTTTGTCTATCGAAGAGAGTAGAAAAGCATGGGAGTGAAGTCTCCACGGGTACATCCGAAGCGTGTCAAGGTCCATAACCAGCTTTATGTACAAATGAGGGATATACACCTTCTCATCCCTCCCCATGATCACACCCATTATAATACAGAGGTAGATCAACCTGATCCTATCAACCCGATCCCACTTGTAAGCTACTTGAATATGCTCATCTTTTAGCGTGTTCAAGTTCATCTTCCCACCACTCTTTAAAATCTTACCCCAAAAATCCTTATCATTCCTTCCATTTCACTACTTCAATGTTGCCTTCCATTGCAATCTCAAGACCGGTGACAACATGATAATCCTGCAAACAAAACCGCAAAGGCCTCCGAGCAAATATGAACCACTTCTCATGAATCTTGGAGGTCACCAACTCCTTACACAAGAAGCTATGCACCAACCTCCCAGAAAACCTGAGGCCATTCTTATGAATAGCCATGATGTGTTTGAACACTGGATCTCTCATTACTACCTGATATTCTTCTACCATTGTTTCTTCCAATATTGTGAAGAGTGACAATCAGCAACTATTGTTTATCTTCTTAACCTCTGGTTCTACACCCTCTCCGTATAGACGCTTAGAAAAATCGAACTTCCTAACTACAAAAGCACATACACAGATCAATAAAACACATGTAACACCCCGGTTCACCTGGCCAAGGTCCCTCACGGATCTGTTATCTTCTCTAGACTAACTCCAACTTCACAATCAATCTCCCAGAGCATTTCTAATGAAATCTTATTCCAAATTACGAGTCTAATTATTCCGTCACATAAGAAATCCATCTTATTGCTAGGCAGAACTCCATATGTGAACAGAGTCTTCTCACCCACAGGAAAAGACAACTCTAAAAGAACTAAAACCAAGTCAAAACAGGGAAAACAATTTAAAGAAAACACGGTCCCGAAAACAAACAAACACCGTTTCCATCATCATCCGTCCAACTGCTCATCATACTCACCTGCAGGGAAAAAAGGGGAGGGGCAAGGGGGAGAGAGATGATGAGTGACAGGGGAATCACCCAGTGAGACATGGAATTGCTAGACACGCAACACTGCGGAACGGACTTAACATGCTTTCACAGATAACATAGAACTAGCACCAAAGAGACACCTATTGTGTCACAGCCAAACATGACATACAAAGATGTCCTAGGCAAAACCCTCGGTTTTCTCCAAAACGCCTTAACCTGCCAGCAACCACCACAGTGACCAGCTATCGCACTCTCCAACTCCCCGGTTTGTGTGGACCCAGGACTTTCTTTCACTTCTCTGGGGGCGGATACATTCCCATCAGCACATTTCCAAACTCAAATCATCACATCCTAAACACTAATTCAATTTCCTAGACCTACATTTCAAGCACCAATCAGACTAACTCGACTCACAATCAGGACTAGCAAGCAAGACACGTTAACCCTATGCTAGCAATGAAAACATCCTAAGGCAATTCTACGGGGGTATAACTACGGGAATAGCGCCTCACCTTGACAAAACGCAGAAGTGGAGAGTGGGCGCGGGTGGCTTCTGGACAGCTACTGAACTCATGAATCTGAACCAAAAGGAATTTGGATTATACCTTAATCTGGAACCTGTCTAAAAAGGAAACTTTCCATTTATGGAAACCTGCCATAAATGGAAACTTTCTAAAAACAAAAACGTTCAAAATCAGGAAACTTGCCCAAAATAGAAACTTTCCTGAAAAAGGAAACTTTCCAAAAATAGAAACTTTCCAAATTGGGAACTTGCCAAAAATGGAAAGTTTCCATAAATGGAAACTCCTAAAATCGAGCACGGGAAAACTATAAAAACGATCTAAATCCTACGGAAATAACCACAGAACGCGGAAAAACGAAATAACGGAATTCAGAGCGCGAAACTACCTCACAAACGCCGAAAACACCGCGGTAGAGTCGCGGATTCTCGCAAACAGCGGCTCGGGAAGAGAGACGCGGCTGAGGCTCGATCGACGGCGGCAGAGACTCGATCAGGGCTCGCAGCACACGAAGAAGCTCGGGTGAAGCGTCTCAGGCTCAGATCGGCGAAGAAGATGAACTGCGACGACGGCGAGGCACAATCGGAGGCTAACGGCGGCTGGGAGTCGCGATCGGTGGCGGACAAAGGCGCAGGAGGCTGCTGCGACGACGGAGGGGCTCGGGCAGTGGCTGTCGGCGACGGGTTTGCGGAGAACGAGGACGGAGAAGATGATCGGCGGCGGCTGGTGCTTTGCGGCGCGATTTCCGAGGCTTGTGGCGATGAACGACGGCTGGGAATGGTCGACGGAGGGCTCGGATGGCTCGGATAGGTGGCGGCGCGGCGTAGGTGGCTCAACGAAGGCTCGAATGGTTCGTTTCTCAGGTTTTTGCGGGATTCAGGCAGAGCTTCGCTACGAGATTCGTGGGGGTGCGTTTCTCGAGGGGTTGACGCGTTTAAATAGGGAGAGAGAGCTGAGGGTTGCCCTAGGGTTTTCGGTTCGCCTAAACCGATCCCATCGATTTGAATGGGACCGAGTTCCGGGATGTTACAACACCATTTAAACTGATATGATCCTAGAATCAATACTCTGAATTTAAAGGCTGAAACGTGATGAAAAGATGATGATATGGCCGATGGAATGGGTTGCAGAAGCTGGAATGATGTTCGAAGGATATGAGGATGATTTAGGCGTGGAAGATGACTGAAATTAAGATGGATTTCGACACAACCAATGGCTGGGAATCACAGGTTGCTGGATAGAAGAACTTCTAGGAAGAACACTCTTGTTAGAAGCTCGGATTCGATGGAAACAGAGAATCGATTTGAGAGAACAAAGGAAGCAAAGCTGCTGTTTTCTTTCTACGTTAATTCTCTACCTCTCCAGCATGGGAGGCCACGAAAATATAAAGAGAAAAAGACCTAGGCACACACGCCTTGAGGTTCTAAAGAAAGAAACAGCAAGCAGTTTGAAAATAAAGAAAACAACGCGAAGTCTGAAAATAAAACAACAAAACATGCAACATAAAGATAATGTCTTTATGCGCAAAAACCAAACCAGGGACCGATTTAATTAGCTATTATGGAAGAGGAAAAATGCTCTGCCTCGTTAAAACCTTGAGAATAGTAAACCCGGTGTAGGAAAAACTCATTCTCTAAGGAAAGAGTACATCTACACATTATCCCTTTTAGAGCTATTCAAATAGATCACTTGGTCCTTCTTGCGGAATGTGAGTGAAGATGTTGTAGATTGCAGTGGCTTGATGCTCATCCATCTCCGTGCTAATCAAGGCTCGGACTTCCTTAGCTAGTTCCTTAGCTTTTGAACGTGTTATCCTTCCTTCGGGTTCAAGAACATCCTCCTCCGAGCTTGAGATATCCATGATCGCATCAGAAACATTACTTAATCCAAGAAATCCGAGAATACCAATTTTGTAAACATATCCGAAATCAAACACACAAGCAAGAAACCTAATAAACACCTATTTCTTTGTTCCATAGATTCAAAGAACCAAGAAATCAAAACAAAATCATATTTTCTTATCTATTTCTATGTTTAATCTAGACTGAAACCGAGAAGAAAGGAGAAACGGCAAATCTTTAAAACAAGAAATGAGAGAGTATCGGGTTTACCTCGACAATGAGAGATATCGACGGTGAGTGAGAGAGAAACGTCGAAGGTCTCGATTGCAGCTTTGAGTTTCGCCGGAGAGAGAGCTTTTAGGTCGACGGTGTTCTTGCTTTAGTGAATTTGTTTTGGGAGAAAATTGTGTATAACGAAAAATGGTTTTCGGTTTATTTTTATTTTTAGCTTAAATTAAAGGAATATATTATAGACATTTATGGAAATTTTTTAGATGAAATATTTAGAAATATTTCAAAACGGATTTTTAAAAAAATTATTGAAATATATTTTAAATATTTCAAAAATCCTAATTAATGATACAGTTTTAATTATATTGATTTAGCAAATAAACATTAGTTATTTTTAATTAGTATGAAAATATAAGTTGAAGGACTTAATAAAATTTTCATTAAATTTTGCCCTAATGAGATAACTTTACATTTGTTTTATAATAATACGGTAATGATATGGTTTTTTTCTCTAAATGTTCAAAATTCCTTTAAAAAAAAGTTAAATATTTTGTACATCATGCCACCGAAAAGTTTTTGATTGGTTCTTTACTGGTATGCCAAGTCGGCAATCAAAACACCAAACTAAAACGCATTTAACAATGTCTAGACGAGTGGGTCCCGCTTTAACCGCGTCATTGACAAAAAGATCACTAAGCGAAAGCGGAGAGGATTAATAAATAACCCCAATCAAACATTCACCGTTTAGGTCTCTCTCTCTCTTTTTTTTTCTGCTCCGACGACGATCCCTGATATTATCTCCTGATATTCCGTTTTAATCACCAGATTCACGTTGATACGTTGGGAGATCGATCCAGATACGAGACTAGCCATGAATCCTGAATAGTAAGAGGCCTCTCTTCTCCTGATTTTGATATATCTATGCTTCCGATCCATTTTCGTCGATCTTACTCGCTTCTCCGTTTTTGTCAGTATTTGTTTTCTGATTTGCTCGATGATTTGTTTTTTTGTGTAATTTTCCTTTGGATCCTTATTGGTTTGCTAGATGCGGAAAAGAATTTACCCAATTTTCGTCGTTTTTCATTATATTTTTGTCTGATCGAGTCGATTCTCGAGTTGGATCTTACAGAGGTTAGATCTAGGTGATTTGATCGAGATCTGAAATTTTTGTCTTATTACATGGCAAATCTCGTTGTTGAAGTTCGTTTGTGTAACACAATCTCATTCTCACAGCGGAATCATTTTTTTCCTTTTTGCGTTGCAAATTCATTGACATATATCTTTCAATGTTCTGCATTTTTAGTTCATAACACCGACTGAAACTTTTATGAGCTTCACTGAGATTTGTTTTTCTATATGATGCCTACTGTTCTGCCTTAATATGTTCAATCCTCTTGCTGCAGTGACTACCTGTTCAAGCTTTTGCTTATCGGTGATTCTGGTGTGGGAAAATCATGTTTGCTTCTAAGATTTGCTGTAAGTAAATTGCATATTTCTAGTTTCTTTTCTCAGCAAAGAATTGTTTTGATTTGTTATTGTTTGGTAATCGCCTTTCGACATCGAACACGTATAACAATCTAAGAATCCTTGTAGAGAGTTGATTCCTTGGTGCTCAAAAATCATTATTCTATTCAATTTCCGCGTAGTTCTCAGTTTACGATACCATGTATCGATGTAGCTCCTAGTGTTCTTATTATTTTATTTCTTGAAATTGCTTGCACAGGATGATTCTTACCTGGATAGCTACATCAGTACCATTGGTGTTGACTTTGTAAGCCTACTCTTAGCATCATAGCCGGTTAATTATGTAGAAAAGGAAAAAAAACAAAATCAAAAGTATTAATCATTAATAATAATGCTGCAGAAAATCCGCACGGTTGAACAGGATGGAAAGACAATCAAACTCCAGATCGTAAGTGTACTTGAGCTGAATAGGCAGTAGAAATTAGTTAAATTTTGAAAAGAAGATATAATAACTCTTGGCAATCACCATGTATGCAGTGGGACACAGCAGGACAAGAGCGTTTCAGGACAATCACAAGCAGCTACTACAGAGGAGCTCATGGAATTATTGTATGCACTCACTCTCACCAATAGCCATCATGTTCTTGCTAATACATCATCCATCCTTTTGGTTATCCGTCATAACTGTTTTTCGTTGGCAGGTCACTTATGATGTCACGGACCAAGAGAGCTTCAACAACGTCAAACAATGGTTGAATGAAATTGATCGTTATGCTAGTGAGAATGTGAACAAGCTACTGGTTGGGAACAAAAACGATCTCACATCTCAGAAAGTTGTATCCACTGAGACAGCAAAGGTAACAAAAGAAAACAAATGGAAACGGCCTTCTTTGTCAAACCATTAACCATGTCTAAAGATAATGACATTGTTGTCCGTCTCTCCCTCGTTCCAGGCCTTTGCAGATGAACTTGGGATCCCATTCTTGGAAACAAGTGCTAAAAATGCAACCAATGTGGAAGAAGCTTTCATGGCTATGACTGCTGCAATCAAGACTAGGTGAGTATAAGATTGTAGTTAGTTGCTATCTTATTATCTTTTTGGTTGTTGTGACTGGTTTTGGTTTTGCAGAATGGCTAGCCAACCAGCTGGAGGTGCCAAGCCACCAACGGTCCAGATTCGCGGGCAGCCAGTGAATCAGCAGTCAGGATGTTGCTCCTCTTGATTAATCCATTAGACTTGCCAAATTGACAACTCTTTGCATCCATCTTCTTGCTTTTCGTTTATTTTCTTTTGGTTCAAATAGCTTTGCCATTCTTTTCTGACGTACTTCGAATGTTTGAAACCTTTATATATATATATATATATATCCCACTAGCAAAAGGCTCTTTATCTAAAGGCTTTTTTATATTGCTGAACACCTTTTATATCACCAGTTCGTATAAAATTTAAAATTTTGTCTTTGTTTAGGCAGAGTAGAGTTATGATACTAAGAATATAAAAATGAGAGGGAAAGAACGTGATATTTTTCATAACCTAGAAAAATGCCTTTGAAGTGCTTGCAGTGAAAGTGTAACGAAAAATAATAGAGTTAAGAACAAAATGCAACCAAAGCGATAGAGGGGCGAGGCTTAAAAAACCAAAGGGGGTCTCTACTTGCCCAACAACGGGAATTGAGCAGTGTCTCCGATCGTTGGGGCAGCAGCTCCTCCGTACCTTCGGTTTCCTCCTCTGTTGTCTGCTCCACTTCTCGGTCCACGACCACCGCGGCCTCCTCTTCCACGGTATCCATGGCTCTCTCCATCCGCAGGTTTCAAAAACTGGTTGATGCTCAATGACTGCAAAAATCACACAAAACATACGACGAACGCGCTGACTCAGTACAGTTGATTTTTAATAAAATCTGTGATTATTCAACTGGGATGGATACTGAGAAGAGATATGACCTTCTTGGCCTTCTCTTCTTTCTCGGCAGCATCTCTGCGTTTGTCCTTCTCAGATCCCTGAAACAATCAATTGCTAAGTATCAGCTATTGCTATATGATTGTGAATGTAATTAAAAAAAAATGGAAGAGAAACCCAAAGAGTAGACAAACTCAGATTCTCACCAGCTTGATGAAGATTTCCTCATTGGTGGTCTTCTTGTTAGAGAGCTGTTGCATGGACTCGAACACTTTGGTGTCAACTTTCCTTTCCTCAATCTTCGTTGCTTGCAGAGCTTTCTTCTTCTCCTCCAGAATTTTCTCATATTCATCAAGTGTCATCTCCTATTAGTTTATAAAAAATCCCATAATCAATTTTAAAATCAGTATAATTGCTTCTATAAACCTAATTCTTAGAACTTTTCGCCTTCATAACGTGTAAAAGCTCGTGAACTGTGGATGATGTTTTTACTTTGGTTTCAGGTTCTTTCTCCTCTTGCTCATCCACAGGAGTCTCTTTGTTTGCATCAGTGTTTTCGTAGTTACCACCTTGCTTCTCAACAACAGAGATCTTCTCAACCTCAGATGCAGGTTCTTCGGTAGCTCTAATATCAGGCAAATATGGAGTTTTCAATACAGTCTAGTGTACAAGACATCGAACAAACAATGAAATACGATGGAGAGAAAATCAAATTGAAAAAGAGGAAGCTTACGGAGGGATATCATCTTCAGTAGTACCCCAGTTTCCACGACCACCACCCTCGCGTTTTAGATCATTACTAGCAATCATCAAATTACCAAAAAAAATTCACAAACAGTAGAAGCCAAACAAAGAAGTAACCAAAGTAGAGGACAGAAAGCTTACCCACGACCTGTCCCGCTGCGGCGTTCATTGAACCTCCGTGGGCGTTCCACATCACCTGATTCCCCATTTGCAAATCCACCAGGACGACCACGGTATCCACCAACAGACCCACCACGCCTTGCTCCATCCCCTTCTCCATAAGGTCTGTAATCTCCGGAATTACCGTTCTCATCATTGTTCCTGGAATCCCTGTTAAATACACCGCGGCTAAAACCACGACCACCTGAAGGTGCATTCTTGGACTCCCTCACTACCATTGTCAAAAATAAGTCACATTTCAAGATATATTTGACAAAAAGATATCAATGGAAAATGAAAACTTGACTTCAAAATCAATACAAATCAGAGAGATAAACTAAATGAATCTGTTTATTACCAAAAGTTTATAATTCAAATACAATAATTCTCCAAACGAAGACAAGGAACCTCACCAGCTTGAGAAGGAGGAAATGGCTTTCTTGGCAACTTAGCAGGCTGCAAAGGAGCTGCTTTCACGACCTTCTGGGGCAAAGCCACAGCTAGCTGGCTCGGATCCTCGGCGTCATTTCCTAAGAGATCGAAAGGGTTCAAAGTGGCCATCCTACGGTCTGCTTCGAATCCTATACGATTCACCCGAGATTTTCTGCTTGGTGGATTTTTCTGAGAGGTGAAAAACCTTATTGGCTAACACGAATCCATTGAGAGATTTGAACTCAAAATCGGAAGAGAGGATTCAGAACAAAAGTCACATGCCTGAAGGAAAGTGAACTGCGAAAAATGCGTGTGAGAAAGCTCTAAGGAAGCTGCAAATGCTTAAAACCTAATCAGTTAAAACCCTTCCGATAGTTTACTATAAGATGTGTGGATGTTGTATCTTAAGTTGATATACTCTTACTTTACGACCTAACGATTAATCAGATCCAATGACTCTATTAAGAATTCTACATATTAGGCCCATTCAAAAAATGATTGGGCTTCAATTCCAGTTCTCTAGAAGCTTTTCATTAATTCCTTATTCAATTATTATCGTGTTACTTTTCAATTGATTTTTGTAACAAAAGCATTACCCTTTCTACATATTTTGATCAACCGTGTAAAAGCACTTTTGGTAAATGCAAGAGCATCATTATTGGTGAGAAACCCATTTGAGTTTCTCAACAATATAAAATTAATATATGTAGAATCAATTAGTTTGAGAAACTTGTACTAATTTTCATGTTCATTGGTAAGATTTTCATTTAGGTTTCTCATGAATATAATATTAATTTTTTTAATTTTATGCTAATATTTTCAAGTAGTTAAAATAGAACACTTATTTAAAAACTTGTACTAATTCTTTATATAACAAAATATTATACACAATTTTAAGAAAATATCAAAATATAAATTTTAATTTGTCAAATCTCAGATTTTTATTATTTAGTATTAATTTTAACTATAATACTAATTTAATATTATATTGTTTTTAATTATTTTTAAGTATATATAATATTGATATATAATTTAAACATATGTAAATGGAACTTGATGGATAGATAATTTTATTTTATGAATTATAAAAAAATTTTAAAAATACAATAAACATATATAAACAAGTTAATTAGTAGTATTATAAATCATGGGGTATTTGATTTATAAAAAAATATGAAGCAATCATAAATAGACATGTGTCACACAAAGGAGTTTCTTACTAAGAAACCATGGTTTCTTCTTTGAGAATCGATTCTCATCATATTTCTTTAAAAAAATTAATTTTTTTTAATTATTTTTCAATATTTTATTGTTGAGAAACTCACTAAGAGCTCCCCAATGCTCATGCTCTAAGGTTCTGAAAAATGAACCGAGTCTGAGTTGTTGGTTTCTGTATTGTAATGGATGTCAGAGTCAAACGAAATTTATTGTTATTATAATAGTTCTATGATTTTAAAATCCTTGTTAAAATATTGTGTTATTGGTTTTATGAATTATTAATCATAATTGAAATCATTTACAATTTTTTTTTTCAAAAATCAAAGACATAGATCCTGAATAAAAGCTTACAAATTTATAAAAATTTACAAAAAATTCACATGTTAGATTACAAGAATTTGTAAATCCAATATAATTATCAACACCAATTAAAATATTTACATGAATAACACTCTTTTTGTAAGGTAATTCTCAGAAATACGATTAAAATAATTTTTTGTTTCAAAATTACGATTGACATTTTTTCCCCAATATATCATCAACAATATGATTTTCCAAAAATATCATAAACTTAAACCTAAATTTAACCCATCAAAATTAAATCCCAAAATAAATCAATTTTTAAAAAAAAATTAAATCCTAAACACAAAATACTAATCAAAACCTTAAAAAATAATTGTTAGAGCTTTAAAAGTCATTTTACTATTTATGATATTTAAAAAAAATATATGAAATAATATATGTATCCATTTCAAATTGTGTATTGATATTGTTTTTGTATTAAATGAATTTGTCATGAATATCCTCAATATTACTTTCCTAAATTTATAAAATATTACAATATCAATTTTGAATATATGGAGATTTTATTTTACTGTGTAATGGTTATGACTTGCTATTTAGTAAAATAGAAAGAAAAAGAACAAATGAAATTTCATTATTCGTATAATTTACATAAGGGGAACACTTTACTTTCTGCCTCAACCTTAAACAGCCAAAAAAAATCAACTACCAAACACACATAAGCCTAATTAACCAATAAGTGATCACCACATGCCACTTCATCAACCTCGCAACACCTGCAAACCATTATCCCCTCCGTTAACGGCAGTTGCAGCCGACGGCAAGCTCTCTTCTTTTCTCCTTCGCTTCGGCTTTCCGTTATTGTACGAAGACGACGATCGCTTGGACGTGATTCTAACCGGGTCGGGCTCGCCGGAATTAACTCTCAACGGAAAATTCAACAAAGCGCGGGAACCGCGCATCCTGAAAGCAGCTCTATCGTAAGCCAAAGCAGCATCTTCCGCCGTCTCAAACGTCCCTAACCAAACCCTCGCTCCATTTTTCGCCGGATCACGAATCTCCGCCGCGAATTTCCCCCACGGCCTCTGCCTCACCCCTCTATAATGCTTCCCCTTCGCCGTCGTCGCCACCGCCACCGCAAAATTCTGTTTTTCCGCATGGAAATTCTCCGACGGTTCGGTTTTAATCGTCGGGAAATCGTTCTGAGACGGATTCGTCGGACGTTTAGACGAAACCTCCATACTCGGCTCTGAATTTAAAAAATCGCTGAGGCAGCTCAAGTCCGACGACGGCGATGACGTGTCACAGCTTCCGTGGAAGGCGTCTTGGAGGATTCCGTAGACTAACATATCATCGGAATCATTCTCTTTCAACGGCAAATCTCCCCAACTCTCCGTGAAACACGAACTCGGTGACGAATCACTGAGTCTCAACTCGTTATCTCCTCCTAGCAAGTGGCGTCGTATCGAATCCAACAAAGCGTAATCGGATTCTACTATATCGCTCTGCCCGTACATGTTCTTTTTCAGAGTAAATAAAAATGTAAATTTTGCGATTGAATTAATGAAAAAAAAACTTTTTTTTTCTCTATGTGGAAAGAGACGATGAAGAGGTTTATATAGTGGAAAATAAAAGAGACGAGATTCATGAACCTGGAAAGAAAGATAAATCTTTTTCATGTTTTTTCAATTTTATAATATAGTGGGAAATTAAAAAAATATGAAAGTTGTGGATTTTTCATTACTACGAAGGTTCGTGAATTAAAACACGTGCGTTTTATCCACACTCTGAAATCTTAAGGGTCAAGGTGACGTCATGAGACTTATGGAAGCAAGATGCTGATTGGTCTTTGTCTCTCAACTTGTCCCTTGTTTTGTCCTTGGGTTTTCAATTCTTTTAGTTCCGGTTTTATTTAATCAATAACTATGGAGTATTAAACTAGTTAACCACGGTCTTCAACTCGAAACTATTCAACCAAAACTAAACTTCAACTCACAAACAAAAAAAAACGAGTCCGTTTGTATAAGATTCTGATTATCTTTGCTATGGGATAGAATATCAAAAACAAAGAAGTAAAAATAATATTAATCGCAAATGTGTACTTAATTAGATGATTGCAAATAATACGTATTTAATTACATGAAATCTAACTTAGATTGTGTTTTAAGGTGGGCCTTAACTATATGCATGGGATATTTGAAAATGTCTGCACAAATCGGGATACATTTCCCCTGGACATAGATTAATATCATATTCCCTTTTTCCCTTTCTCTTTTACGAATCTAATTTCTATTTTCATGATCATTTTAAAATGTATTTATAAGAATTTGGGTCAAAACCCAAAGAAAACATTATTTCACAAACTAACATATATTTTCCTCCCTCCAACTGCCTTTCATTTTTTTTTTCCGTTTCTTTGTCTAGAGACATTTTAGTAATACTTTTCCTATATAATAATACTAATTTTTTTGGTCATTTTAAAAATAACAAATAAAAAAGGGTATGATTTAGCTTATGTCTCTTTTTTTACTGAGAGAGTTTTTGGTAAGTAAAACAATTAAATCTCTGGGGATATTCTCGTTTTCTGTCCGCTAATGGAAGTTTTCTGCTCTGTTCAAGTCTGGTGCAATTTTTGGTATTAAATCTTTGCAATTGTGGAAGTTACTTTTATCGATTTCTGGTTGTACTAGGTTTCTCGAGAGGTTGGCTTTGGTGAATTGCTTTGTTAATATGAAACTAGCTGATCATGGATTCTCAACTTAACAAAGATTGACAGGCTATTTCGGTCGAAGATGAAGTTCTAGTAGTGCTTAAAATCTACCAAGGTACTATGCGGTGAGGGAAATGCAAAGAGCATCATTGTTCGACTGTTAAACCTTGATTATCAGTCGATGAAATCGATTATCCATGAGTTACCGCGTGGGCGAGTATACAATAGAGTTCGTGGATTGGTGCTTTCCCGTGATCAATTCCAATTCTTCTTTCAATCAATGGGTGATCTCAATCGAGTCTTTGTAGAGGGTGCTTGAACACACGATGATTGGAGCGTGACATTAGAACGATGGGCTGAAGAGCCTCCTGATGATTATCTAAATATTCTTCCCATTTGGTTGAGGATTAGAAATGTACCAGTGAAATATTATAGGGCTGAGACTTTGAGGAAATTTTTGAACAAGTTGGAGAGGTGGTTAAAGTTTCCTATGATCCAGAAAAATCTTACAACAAATATTACGCTAGAGTGTCTATTTTGCTAGATGTAAGCAAGCCCTTGAAGAACTCTAAACATTTTTAAATGGCCAACGACACAATGGTAAAGATAGGTTTCGAATACAGAAGAGTGAGGAAGCGATGTTATCGTTGCTTGCGTCTCACACATGAGAAAAGTTCTTATTCATGAAATCCACTGAATAGTCACACGGTTAATGAAGAATTTATACAAGAAAGTTCAGTGCATAAGTTGTCGCCATAAGATTTATTAGCACCCGGAAGTCCACTTGTTTTAACAAAAGAGCAAGTGGGTTTCAGTCATAAATTATAAAAAGAGAGTATAAATAAAGAAGTTCTTGATTAGATGCGTCAATATGTTCAAGTTGTGGACTCAATAGAGAAAAAGTCAGAGAACTGAGGATCAAAAAATCGATGGAGGATTTAACTAATGATCAAACGGGACAACGAATTTTTCTGAGATTAGAATTACATCCTGCAATAACAAAAGACATTAACAAAGGTAAAGGTGTAGTGATGGACTTTGAGAAGCAGAATTGTCCCTACGCAAACAAACTACCTTTCGCTTCCATGAAAGTTGTTGGTCATGGAAACTTGAAGCTCACATACGAAGAGATTGATGCTCTGTCATCATCTAGCTTTGCTTTAGGGAATGGTTCTACGGGTCAAAAGGATGGACCTTATGGTGCTTCCTCTACCAGAACGAGCTCCAAAACAAAGAAACCTAGATCGAGACCATCTTGGAAATGTAAAGAGCAAAAACGTATGGAAAGTAAAGATCAGAAGGTGATGAATGAGTCTGTTTCAAATAAATAAAGGAATAGTGTGAAAAGAAAGGCAGAAATGGTGGTTGGGACGCCAGCCAAACTTCCTAAAACCAACCAATGTATGGTAGTTTCCGAGGTGGAATCGCTGCTTCACCAATAGGTTTTTTGTGCTCGAATTGTGATGGGTTGAGGAATCCCTGGACAACTCGTCACTTGTGAGAGATAAGGAAAAACATTTCCCAAAAATTTTATTCCTCATGGAGATGAAGAATGTGAAATTTGTTTTAGAAGGTTTTGGTTGGTTAGGTTACTCACATATTCGTACTATTGATCCAATTAGTCGGAGAGTCAATCTAGCTTTATTCTGGAAAGACTCTCTCCAAATTGACTGTCTGTTTGAAGATAAGAATGTGTTGGATTTGAAGGTTACAAAAAGAGTTCAAATTTGGTTTCGTACTTGTATTTATGGGTATTCGGACACTAAGTTTAGACTTATGGTTTGGGAAAGGCTCATAAGAATGGGTATTTTACATAATGATCCTTGGTGTATGGTAGGAGATTTTAACGAAATTTTATCGAATGAGGAAAAGAAGGGAGGGTCGAGAAAAAATCCTTCTGCATTTATACCCTTTCAAAATATACTAATTTTTTTGATATGTGTGAGCTTGGTGGATCGAGAAACGGTTTTACATGGGGAGGAATTCTTAACAAGAAATGAATTCAATGCAAATTGGATCCAAGCTTTGGTAATGTCACATGGTTTTCTATGTTCCTGAGTTCTCACCGATGATTTCTTGAAAGATTAGGTTCATACCATAGACCGGTTCTGGTTAAGTTTAACTCCGAAACTAAAAATTTTAAAGGTCAGATTCGGTATTACAAGAGGTGTTGGGATCAAAAACTGTCCCGACGAAATCGATGCCTGAAAGGGGTCTCGGAAACAATGTTTCCTCCTTCGGAGATGGGAATAGTAAGGAAATCTGAAAGCTCCGAGATTCCCATCGTTCAGGCTGCCTCTTCCCCAACCGGTTTCAGAGCTTCGGAGGTAGTCGATCATGACCAATCTCCGCATAGAGTCTGTTCGTCCGAAAGAAACTAAGAACATCCGAGTACCAAGGCTAGCGTCGACGGTCCTCGGATAGACTTCCACACAACTACAGATACGTCCTCCGGAGCGATGCAAAACCACTAAAAGCATTAATGAACCGCGTCGCTTCGCAGGAATGTCCAAAACGCCAATTAACGCCAGACCTACGAACGAGTCTTGAAACCGATTGACGACCGAACTAGAAGCCGATCTAGACGTCGATTGAACCAAGACCGACGGCCCGTCTTGGCGCCAGTTGGCGCCAAGACTAGAGCATGGTCCTGGCTCCAATTGGCGCCGAGGCAGAAGGTCCGTCTTGGCGCCAATTGGCGCCAAGACCAGAACATGGTCCTGGCGCCAGTTGGCACCAAGACAAAAGGTCCATCTTGGCGCCAACTAGCGCCAAGACCGGGACATGGTCTTGGCTCCAGTTGGCGCCAAGATAGAGTGTCTGTCTTGGCGCCAATTAGCACCAAGACCCGGACATGGTCTTGGCGCCAGTTGGCGCCAAGACAGAGTG
>OVAN01003939.1:0-27337 GCA_900406275.1 Anastatica hierochuntica
GTTCGCTTTTAAAAAATCAAACCAAATATTATTTATTTATTTTGTATTTTTAGTTTTGATCTTTTGGGTTTAAAACTAAATTGAAGTCGCACAGTTTAGTGTTTTGGTTTTTAATTAAATTTTGAAAATAAATGAAAATGATAAAAAAAAAAATTAAAAAGCTTTGGTTTGAAATATTTCGATAACAAAACTTAAAAATTTAGTAAACAATTAAAAATTGTTAATTTTTAAGAGCCAATTTTGTAAACTCAATCTACATAAAACATTAAATGTTTTCAAAATAGTGTGTTGATTTGTCCCATATTGATTGTAAGGATTTTGAAGAGCAATAGACTTACATTATNTATTATAAAATAGACCTTACATTATCACTTAGAATTTCTGTCATATTTCGAGTATGTTTGGTTTAAAAAAATCAAACCGAACAATATTTATTTATTTTTCTTCAAAAATGGTTTGAACTGATATAAAACATAACAATTTTGTGTTGTTTAGTTTTGATTTTTTGTATAATTCGGTTTTAAGCCAAACCACCGAACCGAATCGTTTAGTGTTTTGGTTCTAAAATGATTTTCATTTAAAATTTGAGAACTAATCCGAAATAACATGAACCGAAAAATGATTGGTTCCTATACATGTCCTACTTGCCCTATTCGAAAATTCCGGACTCGATTAAAACCTAAACTAACATGATCCAAAACCCGAATGACGAGCTCTACTTAGATTACACATAATTTTTTAATTGACAGTAAAATTATATTTGATATATGCTTTTTTATAACTTTTAAAGACATTAAACGTGTGTGACATATTTACCATATTATTAACAAAAACGCTATGTAGATATTTTATTTTTCAAAAAATGTATAATCTCGCGCTTGGCGCGGGTTAAAAGCTAGTATCCCATTAATTAGAGATTATGGAAGATGTACGAGAAGACTACTTAAGCAACAATTATGTCTAGGAATTAGGTGCTTTTGAGAGATTTTTTTTTTTAGAGAGAAAGCTTTAAATATGGGTTAACCATGATTGTTAAGTTGTAACAAGTCTTTTAAATCTGATTAAGCAAAATATGTCTGTTCCAAACTAGAAATGGGCCCTGAGCCAAAGAAAAAATAGGACTTTGTTTATGTAAACAATATTTTATATATTAACAATATACGGTTACCTTCTCTAGTTTCGTGACACGTGTCCTTCGTTTAAAAAGTTGTGGTTAGTCTAAAAGTTGTGATTTGTAAATAATGTTCTCCAACTCATTGAACCATCACATCAATTCGTAAGTTGCACTTATCCGCTTCATAACCATTTACTTTTATGGCTATAAAATGATTCTTAATCCTCACACTATCAAAAGTCCTCACGAAGTTTCATAGACCAAATCTGGTAATTTCTTGTCTTCCTCTAAACCAAATTTTTATTATTCTTTGATATCTTAAGATCTAATAAAGTCTCAAAAATTTTCATATATGATAATTATATTTACCTTCTTTGGTTTTCTGACACATATCCTCTATATTTTTTTTCAAAAAAACTGAAGGTTGCGATTTCTCTAAAGGTTTGATTTGTAAATAGTGTCTCCAACTCACCGAGCCATAGTATCATTTCGTAAGTTTCACTTATCCGCTTCAGAACCATTTACTTTGATGACTACAAAATGATCCATAGTTCTCACGCCATCAAAATTTTTCATGAAGTTCCTGAGACTAGATTTGGTCACTTATAAGGTATATTGTCTTTCCCTAGACCATTTTTGTATTATCATTGTCTGAAATCTTAAGATCTAATAAAATCCCAAATATTTATATACTAGATGCACGGATAAATTACGGTCAAAATATTTATAATTTATTTGATATAGTATAATTAATGATTTTGTTTCAGCTAGGATATAATTAATGATTATAACTTTAACAAAATGTATTAACGTGTTTTCTCGATAGACATCATTATTCTCTATAGTTTTATTTGTAGAAACTTATTGATAATGAATATAGATGAATGTTAAAATATACAGATTCATTATAAATTTTATTTTAAACTTGAAATGTTTTGTAAATTATAAGAAAAAATTTGGATCATTTAAACTAAATATTTTTTTTATAAATCTTTTAAATATACATCAAATAGAAACAATATATTATAAGAAACCATGTCACAAATTTTAGACAAAAAGTTATTATAATTATGGCATGGGGCAAACTAAATCCTCAATTAATGTCTAGAAAAAATTGTTGACATGTTTTCATGGTAGACATCATTATTCTTTATAATTTTATTAGTTGAAAGCTAATTTGGTGAAGACATGTGTCAATTTAAGTCACAATTATATCTAGAGGATCATTAAATGGAATATTAAAATATAATTATGATTATCACAAATCAAATTTCATAAAAGTGTTCTGTCATATTTTTTTGTTGAAACTCGTTTTGCTGAAGATATGTGACAAACTCACTTTATGATTAATTATATTATATTTTCTTCAAATATTTGAAAACAATTATATTTTATTCAACTATTTGTTATATATTAGTTCTAGTTTTATAATATTTTTTATTAAATACGTATATGACACATTTTTTAGATATAACTACTAAATCTTTTTGGCAACAACTAGTTTTATTCAATGAATATTGGTTGCCATGTCAAAATTTGTTTTAGTTGCAATCAAATTAAATTAAAACCAATCAAATTACATTAAATTGTCATGTCATAATTTTTTGTTAAAAGAAATTTTGGTGATGACATTTGGCAAACTTACTTCTTAATTATTTAATTTATACATCAAATAGAAATAATATTTTACTATAAACTATGTCACAATTTTTTAGACAAAAAGTTATTATAACTATGACATGAGGCGAACTAAATCATCAATTAATGTGTAGAAAAATTTGCCGACGTGTTTTCGTGGTATGCATCATTATTCTCTATAAGTTTTGTTAGTTGAAAACTAATTTGGTGAAGACATGTGTCAAGTTAAGTCATAATTATATCTAGAAGATTATTAAATGAAATATTAAAAATATAATTATGATTATAACAAATCAAAATTTAAAAAAGTGTTATGTCATACTTTTTTTTTGAAAAACTCACTTCATAATTAATTATCTTATATTTTATTCAAATATTTGAAAACAATTATATTTTGTTCATCTATTTGTTATATTATTAGTTTTAGTTTTATAATTTTTTTTATTAAATATGTATATGACACACTTTTGAGATCTAACTATTAAATATTTTTTGGCAACAACTAATTTTACTCAAAGAATATTGGTTGTCATGTCAAATTTTTTTATGGTTGCAACCAAATTAAATTAAAATCAATCAAATTATATTAAATTGTCATGTCATAATTGTTTTTTTTGTTAAAAACAATCGTGATGATGATATTTGACAAACTTACTTTTTAATTAATGTATAAGGGATTATAAAAGTACAATTACTTCTTTGGTTTTCATATGCATGTCCTTTTTCCTAAAAAAAAGTTGTGGTTTGGCTAAAGGTTGCTATTTGTAAATATTAACGTCTCCAACTTACAAACCATCGAATCAATTCATAAGTTGCACATATCCACTTTACAATGTTCACTTTGATAACTATAAAATGATCCCCAATCCTCACGCCATCAAAAGTCTTAATGAAATTACAGAGGCTATATTTGGTCACTTCTAAGGTATATTGTCTTCTCTAAACCATTTTTGTATTATTATTTTCTGAAGATCTAATAAAGTTCCAAATATTTTTCATGTGTTGCCAATAATTTATTGTTGCAGTAAGATTAAATCGGAAGATGTAAATGAGTCCTCATCTCCTTTTCTTGAATTAAACAGTAAAAAATTATTATATTTTTTTGTACTACATGGTGGATATACTTTTTTAAAGACACAAACGATTACAGTTGCATATCTTCCAATTAATGCATCTCTTCTAGGTTTTTAGTTCGTTTCCCCTTTTCAAATGCATTTATATGAGAATCAAAAGCTTAACTACCTGTTTTATTTTTTTTTTTTTGTTGTTAAAAGTCGTAAGTGATCGTCTACATTCTGTTTTAGTGACGAAAACAACAAATTAAATCATGTTTATTTGTGTAACCGCCTTGGTTATTGGAATCACCGGTACTGACTTAGGGAAAAATCAAGCATGAGAATATATCAATATTGCTATGTTCCTCAAATCTTATAACAAACGTCATCGAATATGTTTACTAAAATGTATAAGTTTTTACCCAAAATTATCTTAAGAGATTACTAATTCATTTCAAATAAATTTTTTTATCTGTATTACATGAAAAATCTGAAATATCGATAAAAATAACTAATAATTTGGATTTATAAATATAAATTGAAATATTAATATTATCTAAAATATGAATAAAGCTAATTTTATTGAATATGTGATTTTCAGATATTTTTGGATATTTATTCTATTTTATGTTAAGCTCGAGTTCAGTTCAATGTTTTTGGATATATGATTTTAGGATCCACTCGTATATTTTAAAAAGATAAGTTTGGTATCATTTCTTTGAGTCGACTCCAGTCGGGTACCCGTAAACCGGGTAGAAATGCCTTGGCCTAACACTATCCCATGCCAAAGTTATGACTTAAGTATAGCACATCAAATTTTTATAGCAAAATGTTTTATGACTTAAGTATAGCACTTCTTTTGCACATCATGATGCTATAGCAAAAGAAGTTCCTTGTTGTTTTAACTCTCAAATACGAATTGAAGAGACACTAAGCAAAGAAAGTTAAGAATCTTTAGATCAAATCAATGCAATGCATTCAGTGGTATTGCACTTTGACGCATATGGCTAAAATAGAAAGATCCAAACACAGAGTAGCTCAACACACATACAACACAACACACACCATCATCATTATTATTGTTATTATTATTATTATTGTTGTTGTTATTATTGTTATTATTCTTATTATTATTCTTATTATTATTATTGTTATTATTGTTATTCTTGTTATTATTATTATTGTTATTATTATTATTGTTATTATTATTAGTATTATTATTAATATTATTGTTATTATTATTAATATTAATATTATTATTATTATTATTATCATTCTTATCATTATTCTTATTATTATTATTATTATTATTATTATTATCATCATCATCATCATCATCATTATTATTATTATTATTATTATTATTATTATTATTATTATTAGAAGTGTTCTTCTGTGAATCCTGTTCTCCAAGAACCTCCACCAGTTGATTGCTAAAAGAGACTTTCTTCTTAGACCTACTAGGTTCTGACTCTAGTCCTCTGTCACCCTCCTTAGCATTTATATCTTTGAACAATTTGTCCTCCTGAAACACCACATTTTTGCTTATTTCCACCTTACACTCATCCAAAAGCCAAATTCTATACCCTTTTGTACCTTGAGCAAATCCAACAAATATTCTTTTTGGTTGCTCTTGGGCTAAGCTTGTCCTTGATTGTATGAACAAATGAAACACAACCAAAGCATTTCAAATGATCATATTGAGGATTTGATCCAGTCCACCTCTCCTCAGAGATCTCAAAATCAATAGAAGATTATGGGGATCTATTTATTATATAAACTACTGTCATAGCAGCCTCTGCCCAAAATTCACTACCCAACCCTGTCTCACACAACATACTCCTAACTTTATCCATAACTGTCCTATTCATCCTCTCAGAAATACCATTTTTTTAGGTGTATAAGGGCATGTCTTATGGCTTTTAATCCCTGAATCCTTGCAAACTGAATCGAATTGATTGTTACAAAATTCAAGACCATTATCTGTCCAGAGACACTTCAATCTTTTTCCCGTCTGGTTTTCAACCAGATTCTTCCATTCTACGAACCTTTGGAATGCCTCTCCTTTAGTCTTTAGAAAGTATATCCAAGTTTTCTTAGAATAATCATCAATGAAGGTTAGAAAATACTGACATCCTGACAGGCTTAGTGTAACATTAGAGAAACCCAAAAGATCTGAGTGAACATACCCTAAAATCTCTTTAGTTGTATGCTTAGCTTTGGGGAAGCTCTGCTTATGAGATTTTCCTAGGGTACAAGCCTCACAAAACCCAATAGCTTTTATTTCCTCCTTCCTCAGATAGCCTTTTCTGACTAATGTATCTATGGATGCTTGACTCATTTGTGCCAATCTAGAATGCCATTTCATTGTATTGTCATCTGTTCCCTTTGCCATATTCACAGACTGAGTAGTTCTTATTGTACATTGTAAGTAATATAAATCTCTATCATATTTCCCTATCAAGACTTCTGTGTCTCCTTTGTAGAATGAATCTTAAAATCAGCTCCTACATACCTGCATCCAGATCTTTCTAGCTGACCATAAGAAATCATATTTCTTGACATTTCTAGCATGTATCTGACCTCACTCAGTTTCACAACTGTCCCATTAGGATTATCAATGGCTAGATTTCCTATTTCATTGACCAGAAAATAAGTACTATTTCCCATCAGAACCTTTGTTCCCTCAAACTCCATCAAATCAGTTAGATACTCCTTGTTTGGTGTTATATGAAATGTGCATCCAGAATCTAACACCCACTCTTCCTCAGCAACTTGCGTGCTAGCTGTTAATGCAATAGGCTCTGGTAATTTGGTTGCGACATTTGCTGAATTTGATGTCCTTAAGTAGTTGTCATTTTTTTTCCTTTGAGGATAGTCCCTTTTCCAGTGAGATTCACTCCCACAAATCCAGCAAGATTTTTCTTGCTTCCCATCATCTCTTCCTCTGGACTTTGATCTTTGTTTACTTCTTGACTTGTTTGACTGTTTAGACTTATTTCCACCTTTGTCAGACCTTTCCTTAGGTCTCCCTCTTGCCTCAACGAACAATCCTTCTGATGGTTTTGACTTGTAAAGAAGTCCCTTTTGCCTTAGTTATGCTTCTTTAGAATAGGCTTCTATTACCATCTCACTCACTGTCTAGGTCTCCTTTCATGAACCATATTGAAGGGTATGAACCAGTGGTTTAAAGGCTGATGGTAACCCTGATAACAGCTGAATGGCTTGGTTCTCATCAGATATTGTAACCTTTATACTAGCCAAATCAGCAATTAGCTTTAGGAAGACATCAACATTATCTTCTATAGTCTTATCTTCTTCCATCTTATAGCAAGAGAATTTCTTCTTGAGGAATATCCTGTTAGGTAGAGACTTAGTTTGTTGGTCTCTATCTAATGCTTTCCACAACCCAATTGTTGTTGTTTCATGCATTATCTTTCTCAGGATTCCATCACTAAGACATGTACTGAGCAAACTTCTTACCCTAAGATCTTTTTCATATTTCTTAGGATCAATCTTTACCTCCTTTACCTTCTCTCCTTCTTTCCCTTCTGTGATCTTTTATGTATCTTCCTTAAGAACAGAGAGCAAGCCTTGTATCTCCAATTATGCTAATATCTTGTATTTCCAAAGTCCAAAATCACCCTTCTCATTGAACTTCTCAATCTCGAATCTTCCTAAGGTAGGATCCATGTCTGTTTCTTAATCTTTCTCAATTTATCACCTGCAGAAGACAAATCAAGATGAATAGCAAACTGGATTCTTCAAGATGAGTATTAACAGATTTAAGCAATCTTGTAAAGAGATCAAAGATTAACTATGAACTATCTAAGGAAACAACATTAAAGGTTGTAGAGAAAACTCCTTGAGTTCAAGCCTGAACTCTTCACACCAAACCATCTATGTTCTCTGATGATCGTCAAAGATTTCTGATTTTCTTCCTCTGATGAACAAATACGTCCAAAACTGTAGATCGTCTTAGTATCTTCCTTGTGTTTGATTATTGACTTTGCTCTGATACCACTTGTAGAAGATACACCTACAGTATTCGATCTCAGCTTCTAATCAATCTCTCTATGTGATAATTCACTCTTCCACTTTATATCTCTTGTTTGTGTTTTGTAGAAGAAAGAAGAAAGAAACACAGATAATTATAGAGTTCCCCAACAATCTGGGTACATCTCTCTTCAGGATTTCTTTCTGGAATTCACTAGAAGCTGATAGTACAGAGAGTTCTTCTCGAGCTCTGCAATGGTGTTTACAAGAAGAAAGAAAAGTATTTTTAAAGTGTGTAGAATCTGTTACGATCCTCTGTTTCTGTTTCATGATGTAACAAACTCTATTTCTCCGCTTGGGCCAATATTTCGAAGCCCATATCTTCCACTTCTTGTAAATTTTAGAGAAACGTTATTGGACCTTAATTTATAACTCCGGCCCAAACACTTTGTCAGCAGGTTCGAACCAATCATTTCACACAAACAAAAATAATTTGATCATATTTGGAAATGAACACTGGAAAAAGTACACAAAAAGTGTCTCTCCTTCACTAGTATTTTATTTTGATATTATACACTCAGAAAGTGTTCCTTTTGTGTGTAACTCTCCCTTAGTTTAATAAGGCAGAGCCAAAAACAGAATAATTGATGAAAAAACACAAATTTTTATCTTCATTTCTTGTTTTTTTGGATAAAATTCTTCGTGTTTTCATATCCTGAAATTCGATAGAAGGGATGTTCCATCGAGACCTTTCGCACAATATCTTTCTGTGTATTCTTTTAGGGTTATGTCTTTGTATTTTGGAGGGTTTTCTTCAGATACAAGCTCTTTTATCGGTCCATAAACTGTGGAATTGGGACGATTGCCTGAGCTGAAAAAGAATGCTATTGAAATCCTTGCTTCTTGTCTATTCGCAAGCACCCTATGCTCCACGCTTCGAAAATTATCGTTCGTTATTAGCTGCAATCAAATTCAACATTTATAAAAAAAAAAACCATATTTAATTTAAGATATTAGGTGTCTGTTCTATATATTTACTTTACCTGCAAGAAATCTCCAACGTTGATGACAAGAGCTCCAGGAAGAGGAGCAACATCGACCCAAGAGTCTTGGTGAAGAACTTGAAGACCACCAATGTTGTCTTGAAAAAGAACCGTGAGGAAAGAGTTGTCAGAGTGTTTACTTACCCCTAAAGTTAGGTCAGGTTGTGGACAAGGTGGGTAATAATTGCATACGAGAAGAGAAGTCTTCAAGCAACCCATGATCTGAAGGATGTCAGATTTTAAACCTAGGGCTTCTGAGAGAAGCTCAAAGAGCAAACCACCTAAACTCAGCATATGCTTTGAGTATTCAATCATAGCATCCCTGACTCAACCAATGATGTTAGAAGTCAACACCTTTTGTTCAAGCCAAAAATAAAAACTCTAGACTTTTGGTATATAAAAAAATGATTGAGACTTCAATATCATCGTTAAAAATATTTCAAAAGACAGACATAATTGATTATTTGCGAAGTAAATTTGCATGTGAATAGAAGCTGAAGTGGTTGATTATATGAGTATCATTAGTGAAACTTTAATTAATTAAAAATTAAAAATCTAAGAAAGGAAATAAACAATTAATTAAAAACCCCAAAAAGAACAAATTGAAAACAAAGAAAATTCAATGAATTTTTTTAATGACCTTATTTACTTCTAAAAAATCATGTATTATTTATGTTAAATGGAATATGTTATATATTTTAACGTAATTTGGTGTATATAATAAATTATAATGACAAAAATTTTAAGTAATAATATGGTCATACTTTTTATTTTAGAAACAAAAAAAAAAGTCTTATATAACACCAATATATGTTATTAATATCATAGTTTCAATCGGAGTCGAGTGTCAAAATAATAAAATATTTCGCTATATATTTAATATGTCAAATGAATTGTGTTATCCAAATTTAAAACATATATAATAAAGTCTACAAAATAAAATTTAAAATAATACAACTAAAATTCTGAGAATTAAGATTTTTAAATTAGCATAAAAATGCACAATATAATCTACAAATTGAAAATGTTATATTATCAAATTATCGACACTCCTCGCCAACAAACTAGTTCAAAATTTAACAAAAAAAAAAAAAAAACTAGTTCAAAATAAAAGGTATTAGTATTTCATAAAGTAGAAAAACACAAAGAAAAGAGAAGTTAGTTACCGTCACCTGCAAGTAACTGGGAGCTCGTCAGGAGTAGGTGGATCTGGAGCCATGTAACAAAAGAAAGTATCTCTCCAATTAAGAGAAGCAGAAGAACTGTATAGATCGAAATTGCTATTGTAGAGAAATTTGTGCTTCTCGGAATCACGCACGTAGTATGACTTCTTGACCTCAGGATCGCCCTCGTGAAACCTAAGACCTCCTTCTTTCATCTCTTCAAGAACACTTAAAGGAACACCATGATTGACCACCTGGAAGAATCCCCACTTCTCAGCCGCCTCTCTGACTTTCTCAACGACTGCTTCACGTGACTCTTTGTCTGCGTGGACGCTTGCAAAGTCGATGGTAGGAATCTCAAGGCGTGAAACAGAGTCCGATGGTTTTCTCCCGGCTAAAGAATCTTGAGGAACTTGGAAGATTCTTGGAACTTGGGTGATTCTAGCGTCGACAAGCCCTTTTACTCCTTCTTTTGTCTCATCGAAAGATTTTCGCTCAGTGTAAGGATCGAACTCGATCGGATTTTTGGTCGCCATTGTTGTTGTTGTTGTTTTTTTTGTTTTTTTGTTTTTTTTTGTGTCAAAGGTTTTTGCTATGAAGAGGAAATAACAAAAAGGAGTTATTCAAGTTTTGTGTTCTGCTCTGTTTCAGTTCATGAGCATATATATTGTATGTGCTACATTTCAACCCTAGATAATCATTAAATGTAAAACATTATAAACGTAATATTAAAATGATAAGTTGTTCTATGAATAAAGTATCCAATTCCACAAATCAATATAGTTTATTCTTTTGGTAATCAGTAATATTCTTTTGTTATGATACTGTATGATTTTTTTTTTGGTTAAATAAACTGTATGATTTTACATAATCAGTGCCGTTTGTTAAGTTTTTTATTTGGTAAGAGCCGTTTATTAAGCTAAAACTTACATTACTTTAACAAATTAAATCCCCAATCATCTTGAATTCTTGATGACATAAAAAAAATTGCCAATCATCCAATTTCTAATTTTGGGTTTCATGCATGATCGGGTCAAACGTCCACAACAAAACCAACACATTTTGCATAAGAAATTAAGAAAAGATTATATCTAATACCCCGTGACCGTCGCTTTGATTATTTAATGTACTTCAAACTATATAATAAATAGAGGACACGAGGAATCCGAGAATAATGATAGCTTTATTATTATAATAATAACTGTATATTATATACATAGGATTAAAACGAACGTTACCTTTAATAGGTAATATGTACAATGCAAAAATTGATTCAACACTTTATTTTTACATTTTTTACACTCCACATCATCTTCTTTCTCTTTTATCTATTAATTCAACACTCTTTCAACACATTTCTCTACAATGCTTTTATTTAATAAAATTCAACACCCTACTCCACCATTTTATCTAACATTTTATTTCCTTTTATCATTATATTTTATGATTTTCTATATTAACAACAATTATTAATCAAAAACAAATAAAAATAACTAAAACTTAAATAACATTTTATAATATTTTATTTTTTCATATTTTATATTGTTAAGTAATAAATACGAGAAACAATAACTTAACTTATAAATACAATACATAACTTGATTAAACACACAACTTAACTTATAAAATATGCATAACTTGATTAATATAAAACATTCAACACACAAACAATAACTCTTAAATAACACATAAAAATTTAAAATCTTCAATCATATAGCATTTCCGAATTTTGCCTATATATGTTTGATTAGATCTGCTTGTAATTCGTGATGTACATTTGAATCATGCAACTCAGATCTAGTACGCACATAATTTGCAAATGCAGGTAGCATTTTATTTGAGAATGGTAGCGGTGTGCTAGACATGACCTCATTATTAAAGCCAAATCGGCTATGTCCCACATGCGAGTTGGTTCGCAAATGATTTTAAATCGAGCCTGTAACACTTCGAATGCACGCTCAATGTCCTTTCGACATCCCTCTTGACGTTGTGCAAAAAGCTTATCTTGTTCACTCTACGGAAATTTAATTGATTTGAAAAAGTTGGATAAGAAGGAAGGATATATACCGTCGACTAGATAGTATGCCATATCATATGAACGAAGGTTCACGAAGAACTTCACCCTTGGAGTCTTCCCTTGTTCAACATCATCAAACACGGGTGAACGATCTAGAACGTTTATATCGTTTAATGTGCCTGGGCATCCAAAAAATGCATGTCATATCCATAGATCATGAGATGCAACTGCTTCAAGTATAACAGTGGTGATTCCCTTATCTCCCCGCGTAAATTGACCTTCCCACGCCGTTGGACAGTTTTTCCATTCCCAATGCATGCAATCAATACTCCCGATCATCCCTGGAAACCCCCACATTTCACTAACATGCAAAATTCTTTGCAAGTCGTCTTGAGTTGGACCTCTGGCTCATACAATTGTATGATTCCTTTACATAATCGTCGCAAACACTCCAAAGCTATTGTACCTCCTATTTTGATATATCCATCGACATCATCGGCCGCAACACCATATGGTAACATTCTCATGGTCGTGTTACATTTTGCTAATGGAGATATACCTGCTTTTATTGACTGCATCAACTGGGTGGGTAAAATAGTTGTCATTACTTGATTGATCCCCAGAGATTCGAAGAAAAAGATGTTTTCGCATCTGAAATCGCCGACGAAACATTGCATCATCATATGTTGGTTATCGACGAGTCTTTGATTTGCTGCTGCATGATCTCTCTTGAAGTATTTTCTTTTGTTACGAGATGCATAGTCTTCCTCTAACTTTTTGTTGACGTTCCTTAAACTGATTAGCGATATACCTTTCTTCAATATCAGATTGTCTTTTGTAAGCTTCGATATCAAAAGGAAATTCTGAGGGAACCGCTGATTATTTCTTTCGATGATGTTTGAGCTATTGGTACATAATTGGAAATAATGAACCCTCATTTATAACATATTGTGTGGCTGAAATTTTCGGACTCCATACAAACATTAATTTGACATAAATAATAGATAATGATCAGGTTCAACCACTAAAGCCAAAAGTCACGGATTGCAACCAAACAAACATTATTATTGCATAAAGAAACAAACATACATTATTAAAGTAGAAGAAGATAAACACACATTATTAAAGTAGAAAGAGACATCACAAATTATTAAAGCTAAAAAAACAAACACATATTATTAAAGCATGAAAAAACAAACACACATTATTAAAGCAAAAATAAACAAATACACGTGATTAAAGTAGTAATACAAAATGAAACTTGATATCAACTAGTTTCCAAATAGATCGTGAGTCAACTTCTCCAACAACTCTTTGCTCTGATCATCGAGATGTTATTTTTCACTTAGCTTCAAAAACATCTTTATCTTTTTTTGTTTGAGTCTTTTCTTTCAGCAGTTGGTTTGCCTCCTCTTGCCTCATGGCTATTTTATCCAATCGTTCTAACTCTTTCTCCTTTAATAGTTTAAATTCATTCCACTCTTTGTATACCGCTTCCAAGGTTGCGTCTTTACTTTTCTGTTTCCCTTTTTTTAGCTGCATCTCTCCCCATTGGGCGTGCATTAAATCCTACAGAATTAGAGTCATTTGCATAACTATCGCGAACTCTCTTAGATCCACTGCTTCCAGAACTAGTGTTTCCTCCTATTTGACTTCCATAACGTGGTTGATCACGGACAGCGAGTCATTCTGACATTAAATTAAAATGCTCATTCTTACCATTTGAATATAGTTCGTGCGCTTTAGCCAAAACATTATTCTCCGACCATCCGCTTTGTTATTTACGTTTAGCGCTATCATAAACAACAACCCATTTGCCCAATATTTTGTTGATGTAGTTGTAATGGTTTCTTACCCCAGAATGATTCACGAAGCTCCATCACGAGGAGGATCAAATAAGCAATGTTCGTTACAATACTCAGCAATCTTACCCCAGAATGATTCACTTTTTTTGGTTTCTTCCAATAACGTTGTCTGTTCCGTATTTAATCCACCCACCTAACAACACCAAATTTTGTGCAGTTGTCTATTTGGGGCTTTTCCGGCGAGTACGAGGAGTTGAATCTTCTGCAGTTGGAGTGAGCTCATTAACATCGTCTATGTCTTCAAGAGCCGTTTGTGTTGAAAATCCAGGAAACTCAATTGTTCCAACATTTGGAACATTTTCGGTATCCATTGAAGTAGACGAATAAAGGGGTTGTTGAAATGAATATGGCATCATTGATCCATAGTATGGAGGATAATTTGGAATAGATGATGCCATGGGAAATTTGGAGGAAAACCATAATTTGGAATATTTTGGGGTTGGTTGAAAGATTGGCTTGGAAATGGATAATTGTTGGGATTTGGGTAATTGGAAGGATAATTAGTGGAGTTGCGGGTATTGAGAGGATTATTTTTTTGATCCATCTCACAAAATATTGTTTACAAGGGAATACTGAAAATTGTTCGTGAGGAATTTTTTTTCTGTATCCAAATCAAATGAACCAAGGGGCTGATTGTTTGATACTTTAAAAATTGTTACTGTTAAATCTTTAAAAAAATAATTTACTTTAGAAGCTTTGACTTTTAAAATTGTGGCTGTGACTTTTAAAAATCTTAAAGTCATAAAATATAGACTTTAGAAAAAAGTAACGTAACATAAGAAAAATAACTGAAATATACTGTGAGAAAATTAAGAGAGACTTTTAAGGCTATTAAAGTTTTAAAGTTTGATTGTTAAAAAAAAAACTTTGAAGACTGTAATAAAATAAAAAGTCTTCACACTCAATCCCCAATCAGCCCTCAAGTGTCTATTTATAGAGAAAAAAATGAAAAATTTTCATATAATTTTCTTTTTCAAAAAATATAATTTATTATAAGATAATTGATTTGTAATAATTGAGATGAGATAAAAATCTAAAAAATCTCACCAGCCAATTATTTGTTGACACTTGTCTCATTAAAAAAAAGTCATTACGTAAAATTGAGGAAAAAAAACAATACATGTGGAACCCATTTTTTTATTCAACACTAGTTGAATCTATTCAACTAGTTTAGTACCATGTCATTTCTTTTGTTAATCAACACCCTCATTGGAGGGTACCACATATTGAAAATGTGGATTCAACATGTCCATGGTAAATAGTAGCATGATTATTGAGGCTCTTAAAATAGAGTCTTTTAGCCAAAAAAAAATTTAAAGAGAGTTCTAAAAAACTAAGAAACTCATGTGAAAGCTTTTATACTTAGAGCATCTTTATCCAGAGTTTTTAAAGAATTTCTTAGCCCAAAAAATAGGTGTGGGACCCACCTAATTGTGAAGAACCGTTTCCAAAGTGACCAAAATAAGAAACGATTCTCGCTGGTTTCCTGCACTGTTTGCGGGTCCCACGGACATGTGACGATCCGCGATTGGTGATCATTTTAAATTTTTTTTTCCAGATAAAAAAACGGAAAATTTGTTTTTTTAAGAAATCCACATGGGTTTGTGGGATAAGGATGCTCTTAGATCGAGGTTGTCCTTCTGTTTTCAGTTAAACTATAAATGTTATAATTATTCAAATAATTAGGTGGCAGGTGGACAAAACCGAGCAATATATACCTTCCATCAAAAAATATCACAAGCTATATACTGTAGGCATCTTATAAATTAGTTTTTCTTTTGATAACTTTGAATTATAAATCAGTCATCTATTTTTTTATTTTTTTTGACCTAGAATTTGTTGCATTTTTTGAACCGGAGACCAAAAGAAAATAATTGTTACAAGTTTTATGGTTTGGTTGTTCATTTGTTTAGTTTTGTTTATCTTCGGTGATTTATGGCGGTTTAGCAATAAAATCACGTTATATGCACATTTTTTCTCATTTGGGAATAATTAGTCAAATACAAAACTTCTTCAACTTTTTCTATCCATTATCATCTATTTCCGTCCTTTAAATCTAGTACTTTCCAGACAATCTTTCATTTTCTAAGTCTTGATCACCTTAGTAGAAATTCTTTTTGACTCTTTAAAGAATTTTCAATTGCATCTAGATGATTCTGATTGTGAATTAATATAATAAAAATCATTTTATGCTATTATATTTAAAATCATATAAAACTATTATATAATTAACAAAATATTAATTTTTCATACTGATTTTAGATTTTATAAAATAGTTTTGGTTTTTAGAGATTTTTACACATTAGGTAATTTATGGCAGTTTTCATCATTTTTTTGCGTTTTTTGGTTTTAGCGGTTTAGCGGCTTTTTGGTTTTAGCAATTTTTACGATATTTTTTGCGGATTTGACGGTTTTCGCGGTTATAGCGGTTTTCGTGTTTCTGCGGTTTTTCGGTTTTGGCGGTGTCAGCAATTTTTGCAGTTTTAGCTGTTTTCGCAGTTTCAACGGTTTTCAGCGGTTTTAACGATTTTTGCAGTTTTAACGGTTTTAGCGGTTTTTTCGGTTTTAGCGGTTTTATCGTTTTTTTGTTTTACGGTTTTAGCGTTTTTAGCGGTGTTTGCGGTTTTCGGCGGTTTTTGCGATTTTAGTGTTTTTCCTGTTTTAACAGTTTTAGTAGTTTCGACGGTTTTTGCAGTTTTAACGGGTTTTTACGGTTTTATGGTTTTAGCGTTTTTGCGGTTTTAAAAGTTTTAGTAGTTTCCGTGGTTTTTGCGGTTTGAATGATTTTTGTAGTTTTTGCAGTTTTAGTTGTTTTAGCGGTTTTTGCATTTTTTGCGGTTTAACGGTTTTAGCGGGTTTGATGTTTTTGCGGTTTTAGCGGTTTCAGCGATTTCGACAGTTTCAACTGATTTAGCGACTTTAGCGGTTTCGGCCGTTTTTGCGACTTTTACGGTTTTTGCCCGTTTTGGCGGTTTTAGTGATATCTTAATTTTTTGAATTTTGAGATGCAAAATTTGCAACCAGATGCTATGTTTTGTAGCATCTCAAATATCTATATGCCGCATCTGGATGCAAATCAATAATTGTAAAATGAACAACATTTGGAGATTTGCATCCAGATGGAGCATCTGGATGCAAAAACGAACAGGACCTTACTTTAGCCTGGAAAATTCTATTTTGTAATTGCTTAAGAATTAATAATACGAGTTTGACAGAAAAAGGTATGATTTGTAGTTTTGAAAGTTGTTAAAAAATTCATGCTGGAAATTCATAATTTTGTTCTTGCACCATGAAAGAGTTTGTAACCACCCGAAATTAATCCAAATGGACCAGTAAAGATTTTCTCAAGAAAGTCCAAAAAGAGAAAAAGTAGCTTAGGATCATTAAAGACAAATTCGTCTTTTAGTATAAAGAGATTAGAGTTTTTTCCTCTCTTAGGGAAATGTGGGTTTCGACCTAAGCCCTAAAAATCATCTAACAAAATCTCGACGAAATCCCAACCGTTTTGAAATCCGTTGGAGCCACCATTCAACATCGGAGAGAAATCGTGTTGTTGTTTTGGGAAAAATAGGTCCGGCCAGTGTCAAATCAAGAGAGAAAAGACATGGAAAATTAATTCTGATCGATGCTAAATTTTGACAGTAAGTAAAAGCTACAACTCTTTACATCTCAGTGAAAATGGATATGCACTCGGAGTTGAATTCCAAAAGTTATGTGTGTTTTTACGAAGAGTATTTCTGCATAACGAATATAAGATTAGTCTAAAGAAAAGTCATGAACCCAGGATCAAATCATTGAGCCGAAGCATATGGCATTTTTAGTAAGTTTTCCATTCAAATATCTATCATCTCCAACAAATGAATTGTTGTTTCGAGCTCTGTACTTAAAGTTATGAGTGTTTTCGTGAGAGGTATTGCTGCAATCTACATCTGCGACCAGTCTAGAAGCAAGACGTGTTTGGGAGATCAAACGGTGTCCGATTAGAGTAAAATTGGTGGCTATTGCTAGAGAATCTTAAGGCTTCATTCTTACGAGGGGGATTTTGTGTTAACGGTTAGATCTCTAGTCACATTCTCCTTTTCATTAAGATCCAGTTCTTCCAAAAACTAGAGTTCATATAGTTTTGTTCGATTAGTGGTCGGGTCTATTTACTATTTAGATTGGGTTATTGTTCGGTCGAGTTATTGGTTGGTCAGTTTAGTGAGTTGGGTCAGGATAGCGGATCGGGTCTAGTTGATTGAGTCGAGTCGGGCATGATATGATCATTGACCGTTGACTTGATTGTTGATCGTTGATTTAACCGTGAGCCATTGATTGATCATTACTTTGACCATTTGACCACTGATTCCAATTATTGACTTTGACCAACTTGATCGGTTAGTTGTTTGGTCTGGTTGGACTAGTGCTTCTAATTTTTTCTTTTTGAGTTAAGCCTTGATTATCAGAAGATCTTCTGGTTTTCTTCTGGTCTAATCTAATTTCTTCTGGTTTTCAGTTTCATTTTCTCGAAGAGCCAGTTATCTCTAAGAAGTTCAGATTTTTCTCAATTGTGGTCAAGGTGAGGAGCTACTATGTAAATTCCCGTATACCCTTGGTTTAGCTTTCTTCGATCACTAGACTAGCACCAGACCATGTGTTGTTTGGTTGTTTGAGTATGCTTGGAGTATAGTCGTTTTTATTTATTGTCCAACTGCACTTAGGGTAATTGATGCTATTACAATTGATTGATACACATGTTAGATTGCTAGTGATATGTATATATAGTAGTAGTATTTGTGGCTAGACAGACTTGAGC
Organism: Anastatica hierochuntica; assembly: GCA_900406275.1. Lineage (NCBI taxonomy): Eukaryota > Viridiplantae > Streptophyta > Magnoliopsida > Brassicales > Brassicaceae > Anastatica > Anastatica hierochuntica. Next base: position 18,687 of record OVAN01003939.1, read on the forward strand.
TAGGTACAAACGAGGGATTCATGTATTACCGGAGTCTATCCTAAGACTTGGGTAGGATTCAAACGGAGGATTCCCACTAGTAAAAAAAATAGCTATAGCCACGACAGATTTCGTGACTAAATCGTGGCTATAGGATCATGACTTTTTTTCGTGGCTAATCTGGCTATACGAATGATTTTGCCACGATTTAGCCACATAAAAAGGTTATGATTCTATAGCCACGTTTTTTCGTGGCTAAAACATGGCTATACCACTTTTTTGTACTAGTGTCCTGTGTTCCCGGAGTCGTGTGCAGGGGAGGGTTCGGGCAGCAAGTCGATCTGTTGTCCATAGCCCTAAAATCGATAAAGCATCAACGACGGCGGTGTGTATGAGAACTTATCCTTTGCTAATGGAAGCCTCTCTGAAGGGTGCCCGCAGACACTGAAGCTGTTTAGGAAAATTGTTTGCCTTGCTATATTAAATGTGTAATGTGTTAAACCTGTATTTAGTCCACGAATACGAAATGTCATTTTTTAAGAGTTTAAATTTTTAATTAAAGAATATGAAAGGTCCTTCTCTTATTATTAAAAATTTGAAGTTTAAAATTGAATTATTATCTCTAGAATGATGGAAAATTTTGAAAAAATAATTAAATGTCATCTTGAAAGCACAAATGGGATTTTATGATTTTACATCGGTCGGTCAAAGATGCATATGCATGCATCTGGATATAAGTAAATTAATACAATTAAATTAAAAAAAAAGAAAACAAAACTTTTTTGGATTCTTCTGATTCTACAAGTAGAGTTTTCAATTCATATTATTACCAATTTAATTAGGATTCTGAATTCATATTATGCACATTTATTTACTACATATTGTAATCATATTGTGTGTTTTTAAGAATTTCATTTAAAACATATTTGTAAATTTACATTTTATTTAAGATTATGAGTAGACATTCGGGAAAAAAACACTACAGCTCATGTATTGAATATATAATATATCATAATAAACAAAAATTGCAAATTTAGTGAAAAAATCATATATATGATTTGTGGCCAACACTCTCCATGAAAGTGCAACCTCGTCACACAAAAAGTAGACAAGTGTTTACCTATTAATTAAAATAACTTTTGAAATTCTATTATTTATAGTTTTGATGTAATAATAAATAATGAAGTGTTTAGTGATATGTTAATTATAAGTTATTATCATAAATATATATATTATTTTTTTTAGTCAACTCATGTATATATTTTGTTATTCCATAATTTGTATTCACAATATAATGTTTTCTTTGTAAAAATCAAAATTCACTATACTATGTTGAAAATTGACAACGAAATCGGCAAATAATTCATTTAATCCGGGCTAAGATGGATTCGTGAGCATCTCCATCGGTAGATGTATTTATGTGTCGCCTCAAAAAGTGATGATGTTCGGTTTAGGTAAAAATTTAGCTTTCATACATTTTTATTCATGTTTTTAGTAGTTATTTTAGTAAAATACGTGTAAACATGTCCGCGCATATGCATGAGTATTGGTCTAGTATATAAATAAAATTTCAAACAATTTTATAAAAAAATTACGAAACAAAATCAAACAACATCCGCGCATAGCGCGGATGTTCTCTTATTATTATATAATACCTCGTGACAGTCGTTCTGTGATTATTTAACATATCTCACATTATATAAATAGGACGACACGAGGAATCCGAGCATAATGATAGTTTATTAATATGCCTTTCAACCAAAAATAATAATAACTGTATATTATATTGGACTAAACGGAATAATTAAGAAAAATTAGGGTGTATAACCAAAGAAAAACTAATTAACAAACTAGGTAAGACCATCTACGATGGAAAAAGTTTTCAACACCCTATTTTTATATTTTTACATTTCATTTCATTTTCTTTTTTTTTTACCTATTAATTCAACATTCTTTCAATACTCTACTCTACAACGGTTTTTTTTTGTCAACAAACGGATCAGAACAGGCTGATCCGATAGCCCATTAGCCGCACATATTCTCTTCGCTCTGTGGTGGAGGAGGGTCTAACCCTGGTGCCAGAGGATTGGCTCTGGAGACTCAACGACCACACTACAATGTCTTCGGCACTCTACAATGGTTTTGTTTAATAAAATTAAACACCCTACTCAACCCATTTTATCTAATATTTTTATTTTCTTTTAGATTTATATTTTGTTATTTTGTATATTAGTAACAAATATAAGCAAAACTTAAATAAAATCTTAAAATATTTTATTTTCACATATTTTATATTTTTAAGTAACAAATACGAGAAATAAAAAATTCTTTATCAAACAAAGAAAATTATGAAAAATTTGAAATAAAATACAATACAACAATAGTAAGCACATGATGTATACAAGAGAATGCTGAAAATTCGGGTAATTAGAATTAGTGAAATTTTGGGTACTAAAAGAATTATTGTTTTGATCCATTTGAAAAAAAAATGTTTACAAGAGAATACTGACAATTTGGTAAGGAAAAAATAAGTATTTCTATCTCCAAATCAAATGAACAAAGTATCGATTTATAAGAAAAAAATAATAAATTTTCGTATAAATTTTTTTTACAAAAATTATAATTTATTATAAAATAATTGATCTTAAATATTTAAGATGAGATACAAATTTATGAAATCCCATCAACCAATTATTGTTGACACTTGTCCCACCTTAAGAAAAGGACTTTACGTAAACAAAAACGAAAATGAAAATGAGAAAAAAATAGGACCCACTTAAATGGACTCAACATGTTGAATTGTTTCAACACCAATTAATGCACCTCATTTTCTTTTTTTCAACTACCTCATTGCAAGAGTTTTAACTATTGAATAAATCATTCAACTACTCCATTGTAAATGATCAATAAATAAGACAAAATTATATTATTTGTCATTATTTTATTTTACCTTTCTCACAATTATATTTTCCGAAAATTAGGTGGAATATTGGTTCAAACCCCATTATTTAGTTTTCTAATTCTCAACAGAAAAATGATGTGTGTAATTTGTATTTAGGACTACTTTCTTCCTCACTTCTCTTAACAATTACACATTTGCCGTTTGTCTTTTCATTTATAATTTTAATTTCTTTTACTTATCTCTATTCTTTTTACAACTCCCCCACCCCCTATTTTTCATTTTCTTTTTTTGTTTCTAAAAAAATTTTAGTGGTCATTTTGACGATACAAGGAAATTTTATATTTTTTGCACATCTACCAAAATTTGAATGTCTCAAAACCGAAACATATATCTCAAAAGAATTTTGAAAATTCCTTATACCTTAATTGTTTGGTGAATACTAATCCCATTTGATTTTGTTTTTATAGTAATTATACTTTACTCCACCTCCATAAGTCAATTTTTCTCAAACCAAATTAATTTACACAGTAAGTTTCCTATATATAATTTAATATTTTAACAATTCTATATTGTGTGTAAATGTAATGTACTCTGCTCAATTACACTTTCTCCATAATTTTCCAATTAACAATTTGTAATTATGTCATGCAACCCAACTAGTTAGTTTAACCCACTGTATTTAGTAGACATTGTTATTATGAATTATTAGTTATGTATAAATAATTTCAAGTTGCATTTACTTAACGGTTGATTTCGTAAAAGCATATTCATGCAAAAATAATATTACTATCTTTGTGGGATTTTTATTTTCCTACTTCAAATAGTATGTCCATTTTCTATTTTATGTCAAAACAATATTTGAACTTTTCTAGTGTATTATATGACTTAAAATTTATATTTTTAGTTTAGATTTCATATTTTACTTTCAATTTTATTTTTCTACTGTTTGATTATTTGAAACTTTATTGCATCTCACAAAATAGTAGGTCTATCCGAAATAGTATTACTATATGAACTGAAATATGATAATTTTGTATTAGTTAAGAAATATTTGTTCGTTTTAAAAAATTCAAAATATATTTAATGCGAATATTTTTCTCTTATATTAATAGTTTTCAAATACAATTTTTACAATGTTAAAAGATGAAATTTAAAAATTTGGGGATAAAATGATGGAAACACAGAGAAAACATGAAAAAAGAACTTTCTTGAGAGGGAGAGAATGGTCTTCATTTGGGGAAAATATTACTTAAAAACTAAAAGAATGCAATTCATGTTATAAACTTAAATAATGCATGCTTTTTTATTATTCCACAAAGTTACCCTATATTTTAGGGAAATGTTTTAATTGCTTTTTTTCTTCTACGTAATCTAAAATTACACATGCGTCAAATAGTCAATACTAATATAAAATAATCTAACTATTTTGAACATATCACAATCCTATTTTATCCTTTTTTTCGGCTCTAAAATTTTTGTTTTGATATTTTTCATTCTCAAATCTTTGAACCTATTTTTTTTCTGGAATATATAATTAACTAATGCATTCCAATTAATTAATTCAGTGTTATCTAGTTACATATTCTTCTAATAGTTGTTCTCTCTATTATAACTAACTAACTACCTCCATACGTCAAGTTTAAGTAATAAAATAGCATTTTCATGTCAAAAAAACTAACTTCGTTATAATTTAAACTTTCACTTTCACTAATATTACAAGTTCATTTACCCTATATGTATAATCACATTGCATTTTTATATATATTTAATTATTTAATTTTTTGGACATTGATCTAACGTGAAATTGAAATGAGATATTTAAATATTATGACTATTTTAAGTTCAATGTGAAACACTACATTTTATTTTTTTAATTAACTATATTGTTTATAAATTGTGTGATTATGTAAATTTTTACATTTAATTAGTAATATATTATTGACTTTCATATTTCCTTAAATTTTCTATTTACATATATGGTAGGTGTTAATATTAAAAAAAATAGTCTGACTTTTTCAATTGTCGGTAGAGTAGTCTGACTATTTTACATATTGTTGCAACATCTTATGATATTTGTTTTTATTTTTGACTATTTATAAAATATGAATATGTTTTGAAAAATTCAAAATACATCTAATAGAAGGAAAACACTAAATTGTTTTGGCGTACTTCAAGCTTTATTTCAATATGTATAAGAGCTTTTGGATCCATTTAAAGTTTGAAAGAGTTTTAAAAAATTAGAAAATAATAGAAAGGGAAAAATAATAGAAATATAACAAAACAAAAAGTAATAAAAATAAAAAAGAGTTCACCACCCGGATTGTTTGGTCTTTCACAAATGAATTAGTTATTTTTTAATTTAATATGTATGTGTTATATTCTTAAATAGTTTATGCAATTTGATTATTGAGTTAATTAATCCAATAATTAATCTTTCTATACTATCTATAAAACCAAAAAAAATAATTAATCTTATGTAAATGAAGAAATATAAGCTTTTATAAAGATCAGATCTGTCTTTTTGTTTTCGATCAAACAATAAATGTTATAAATATTCAATAAGTAAGTGGGAGGCAGCCAGATAGGGGAGAAAGTTCGGTGTCTGTTTGAATTCGGTTCATGTTTATTCGGTCTTCAGGTTTTTGGGATTAAATGTTTAATTTTAATTCAGGTATTTATAAATTTTTGTTAGGATACAGTTGGATCTTTGCAGGTTCATTTTGAATTCGAATATACGTTTAAATAATGCAAAAAAATTCTATTGTACCTAAAATGTCTAAGAACTCTAAAAATAAAAATAATATACAGCATATAAATTTGAAAAATATATGATATAATACCTTAAATTAACATGAAAATTGGTTCTGTTTGGATACTTGGATGAAAAATGGTAGGCATTTCAAATATTTTCGATATTTTAAATATTTTTTAGCTATTTTCCGGATAATTTTAAAATATTTTTGGATTCTTGGTGAGAATTTAGATTTTTTTAAATATCTATTTTTGGGTACTATAGACAACTCTGAATATTTTAAGATATTTTAGATTTTTTGGATATTAAATATAAAAATTACTACTATATTTAAGTATATAACTGCAGTTTAGGTTTTTTTGGTATTCAAAATATTTCGGTTCAGATCGGGCTGAATTTTTATTTTTCGGGTATTAAAGTTTCAAATATGTTCGGGTTCAGTATTGTTTTTTAGTGGATTTGATTCGAATTTTTTGATTCGATATTTTATGTCTATCTTTCATGACGGTAGACGAAACCGAGCATAATGATAACTACATTGATATACCTTAAAATATAAAACATATAAACATTGTAAATATTCAAACAAAAGTAAATTTACTTGATAAAAACAATGGTTATTCAAGAACATGCCAAGAATGAAATATTGGGAAGAGTATACCCGACATCCATGTTGAAAAAAACAAGAGAAAATTGGAAGAAGCAAAATTTGTTAAATGAATACAAAAAGGGTGAATTGTACATACTGCCACTTTTTTTAGGACTTTTAAAAATGCCATGAGTTTCAAGCTGAACAAAAAGTGCCATAAATTCCACCGTTTACATTTTCGTTTTGTCTTTGTTGCGTCAGGTGGAAGGATAACAAATTCAAAATTTGAAATTAAAGCTTGCATTGAGTTTAACGGAGAAATGTTTGCGGTGGTGCCATGATTTAGTGTACATAAAAAAAAATATGTGGTCATCTTTAAAAAAGGAAAGGAAACTGGTTTTTCCAAATTTATTTTCTTCCAGAGAAAATCAAGTCGAATTGAAGAGATAAAGGAAATCAAAGATGATCGGAATCGAAGATGTCGATGCGGAAAAGGTTCGATTCCGATGTTATTTGGGTTTTTTTAAATCTCATTAAGTATTAGATTTCATTGTTACAAATCTCGTTAAGTTTCATTGTGTTTATCCTACACGTTTCTTAATTGTTCTTATCATACTTCATTGTTTTCTGGTTGATGTCTGTGTTAGTCGTTTACTGATTTTGTTATCGTTCCTCTATGTTTTGGCTTCTTCAACGATACTAGGAGAAATTCAAACCCGTGTTCGTGATACCAGGCATTTGGCAGTTTAGTAGAGGAGATTACTGGGATTTTGTTATGAGGATGACATGGTGTAGTAGAATCATCTACATGAGTGAAAGCATGGATTAGAAGCAGTAATTGCTAACGTGAGGAGGCAGTAATTGCTGACTTGAGGAAGCAGTATGAATTTGATCCTGGGATACCACCATTTAGTTGATGATCTCTCAGTATTGTCGACAATAAAAGACCTCTTGTTTTGATCCAGAACAACGAAATATCTGGTTTTTCCTCAGCAAGCAGTCTATTTTACAGATGTTGAACTTGTCGTTGAGTGTTGATAATATTCCAACCAGTCTACCTCATTCTAAAACATGTGAAAGGCTAACAAGAGTTGGTAGGTGTATGGAGCTTGCACCTATGCTCTTGAACTCAAGCAATGGTTTAGAAGATGTGGCAAGCGAGAAGCTTCAAAAACATTTTGAAAATGGGGGAATCAGATTGTGTAGTGTTTAATCTGATGACACAGACGTAAAGATAACACCACCAAGTGAAAGAGAAGTGCGAGTTTACTTTCAAGAAGATGAAGAACACCTACCAACATCACTGGGATTATACCTACCAACATCACTGGGATTATACGCCTTGTTGACGCTGCAACACTAGTAGTTGAGGAAGGGAGTGCCTCTTTAATAAGGGAGAAAACCTGTGCTGTAGAGGGTGAAATTGTGGCAACAAACAACGAAAGTGAAAGGCATACACCTGATGCGAGATTAGGATGCAAGTGGACACTCTTAATAAGAGGAAGGGCGTATCCCCAAGTGTAGGCACTCTGCTCTTCACACTGTTTGACGAACAAGAGGATGCAACAGTCGTACAACTACTGGTAGCTAAAACGGGGGATGGGGATAGGGAGCAATGCTATGACGTGATTGTTCCTGGAACACCACTACACAGAAGACATATCACAGACTGTGGTGAGAGTTCAAAGTGTCTAGGCTGAAAAGAAACATGGCTTGGAAACACAAGCATAGAAATGAACACATATAATAACACTGAGGAGCGAAGAGAAGACATATGTGATGCTTTGTTATAGTATTGTAAAGATAAGACAAGGGTTGTGCGAAGCTTAACTGAAGTATTTGATGTAGTCTGCAAAGAGGGAGAACTCTCAACTAATGATTGAGAACCAAATTATTTTAACGGGTGATGGAAAGAGAAACAATGCAATCATTTCTTACTTTGAACTACAAGTGGGCCGTGTGTACAATAATAAAGCAGAGCTGCGGGCAGCAATCGCATTCTATGCAATAAAGAGAGATTTAGTTACCAGACGACCAAATCTGATACTCTCTGCCTTATCCGAAATTGTTGAGGACACAGATTCCTTACAGCAACTATTTTCCGGCTAGTATTACCAAACTCTGAGAACTGTGAGATTCGAACACTAAACCCAAAGCATACATGCTCAATAACAAGCAAAGCAAACTCCGAGAAAAAGCCACTGCACGAGTCATTGTGGAGGTGATGCCAAGTCGGTATACTAATGGGAAAGACAAGCCTCAAGCTAGTGAGATCCCTTAAATTAGGCTAGCCGAGCTCAAAGTCTCCATCACGTACAACAAAGGGTGGTGATATGATCATGACCAGCAAAGGAACTAAAGAAGATAAGGAGATGGAACAGCAGCTTGAACCAGAGCTTAATGGAGTTAAAGAAGGAGAAAAGGAACAG
>OVAN01003940.1:0-27330 GCA_900406275.1 Anastatica hierochuntica
TGAGCATGGTAGAGGAGTTGTGTCATCTGATGCGAAGAGAATTGATGATCTATAGTCAAAGCTCGATGAGCTAATGAAGAGAGATCAACAGAGTGTGAACTTTTGTTGTGAGCAGAACGAAGAAGCTGTGATTCAAGAGCAAAAAATGGGACAGATGTACCAGGAATACATGTCTGAGGAGCTGAATGGTGGATAGGCAATTTTGAATACATTGGTGGTCAGTGAAACTTCGGTAATAGAGGTTTCAATCAACAGAATCAGTTCTAGAACAAGCCAAACAATCAGAATCAGAGTGTCTTCAACTCTGGATTTTAGAATAAGAATAGTGGCTTCGGGAACAGTGGCTATCAGCAGAAGCAGCTTGGCTCAGGAGGATTCAAGAACAACTATGAGTCGAGGTTTCAAAATCAGAACCAAGGACGTTCTTCAGAATCTTCTCAAGATAGTGAGCTGAAACAAATGCTCCACCAAGTGCTGGAAACTCAGACTAAGTCTGCTGCGAAGATCAACCAGAAAGTCGATAGAATGTGCAGTGACCTCAATGGGAAGTTTGAGGCTATGAGTGTTCGAATGAAGATGCTGGAAACACAGGTTGCTCAGACTTCTGCGAGCAACAAAGCTCCTCCAGGTGTCATTCCAACCAAACCGGAGAAGAATCCAAAGGAATACTGCAATGTTATCACAATTCAAGGCGAAACAACGATTGAAAAGTCGTCTAGGACAGAGATCGGTCGTTCCCTGCCCCTGGGTCGGTCGATCCATGTCCCAGAAGCCCATAGAAAATTGCAAAGTTTGGCAATTGATCGATTATCTTAAGTGATCGATCTATCTGGAGAAAAAGACAAGGATCGATCGATCTCTGTCCTGACGGGAAGGTATCAAATTTTCTCGATGAAACAAAGGCAGTAGAGGTTGAGGATGAGTATGTACCACCCCCGCCTTATGTTCCCAAGCCTCCGTATCCTTCCAGACCCCGTCAAAAGATCAAGGAACACGAGTATGAGAAGCTAAAGAATTTTGTTAGTGAATTACATGTGCAATTGCCTTTCGTTGAGGCAGTCAAGATGGTACCATATCATAAGAGATACATGAAGGAGATTCTCTCAGATCCCATGACCTTAGAACAAGGTGTATAGGTTTTAACTGTGGAGTGTAGCGCAATTCTTCAGAATAACACACTGGAGAAACGCGAAGATCCTGATCCTTTTGTTCTACCTTGCAGGATTGGATCTCTTACCTTCGAGAGATGTCTGTGTGACTTGGGCTCTGGAGTTAGCTTGATATCGTTGTCTGTCTCGCAGAGACTGAACATGGTGAATTATAAGCCCACGAAGATGTCTTTGATACTTGCAGATAGATCAGTTCGCAAGCCNATAACATTCCTGTTGGTGTTGGTAAAGATTGATTTCGTAGTCTTGGAGCTTGATGAAGAACCCAAGGATCCTATCATCTTGGGTAGACCATTCTTTTCTACTGCTAGAGCAATGATTGATGTTCAGAATGGTCAGACTAATTTGCAATTGGGTAAGTTAGTTGTGCATTTCAATCTTAAGAAGTCAACCAAGAAGCCTACCATAGATGGGCAAACATTTTGGGTTCACACATTGATTGAGGTGATTGAGGAGGTTGTGGAGGAACCTCACACTGAGGAATCTTTTCAGATATCCTTATCTCGGATTGACGAAGAGAATGGTATGTTGAGTAAAGACACTATGGTGGTTTCTGAAAAGAATGACATCAAAGAAGTCCTGGATGAAGACGTTCATTCTACAGTGAGAAACTCATACCAAGAAAAAGGTGAAGCAGAAAGAGCAAAATGCTTAGGAGAGTTCAGAGTTGACAATGATCCCTCTAGGATGCGATGGAGGTGTTATTGAGTACCAAGTGAAGCGTAAAGGAAGATTCAGACCTTTCTCAAAGGTCAAGGCCATCATTACACCAGAATTTAAAGAGAAAAGGAGCAACTGCTATGAAGAAGGCAATGAGCAGCATCCTTGAGATGAAGATTTTCGCTGGTGGAGCTTGCTTCGGGGCGAGTTGCAAGGCCCTTCCAGATTGATCCATCGCCACTACAGTCAGGCACGTGACTCTAAAAAAGCACTAAGTGGGAGACAACCCACTAGGTAATTTTCATTTTTTTTAGTTAAGTTTTGTAGTGATTTTGGCTTTTGAGTTCTGATTTTTGGTGCCTTTTTACATTTTTCATATTTTTGGCTATCGTATTGCAGGAAGAGATCCCCAGACAGACGGACAGATCCCTGTCCACGGATCGATCAATCCCTGTCTCAGATAAGTGGCTATTTTACACGATTTCATGTAAGTTTTATTTTTCCCGTTTCTTTTAATTTTCTTTTCATTTTTATTTGCTACTTACCCCTTCCTTGGATTTGTTTCACACCGAGACTGTGTGAGATAAGTCTGGGGAGGTTACTCATGTTTCTCTTTTTCTTTTGGTGTTGTTTGAGTCATTTTTGTTTTTCTATTGAGTTAGTTATGGATTGTGTATGCTTTGTGATGATTTTAGACTATTATCTTTGCGCATTGCACTTTATTTTAAATGTTTATTGACCATTTCATTTGGACTTTTAGCGCAGGCAAACTAGAGTAACTCATGACCAAACTCCCCACCGGAAATCTCTGGAGACTTTCGTCTGAAATGTTTTTAACTTTATCTTATTTGGCTTACTAATTAACTTTAAATGCTTTGATCCAGGATTTTAAATCAGGAATCAAACCCCATCATTTAGGATTATATCCCCTTTTTTCTACCATCCTTTTCGGTAATCCTGAGTCACCAGACTTATCTTTAGTCTGACCCCACACCCTTACCTTATCTCCTTGATTCTCCATACATTTCTTTTCCATCTTATGTGCACACATGTGTAAAAAAGATGGAGAAAATAGGGTAGACATGATCCTTCTAATTGCTTAGGTAGGATTGAACATTTTAGGTGGTTTAGACACGGTCCTGAGTGTCTGAATTATCGGTGTTGATTGTTTAGGTGGTTTAGATGGATATGTTGCCTTTATTCATGTTGTATGGGTGTTTTAGAATTTAAAAATGTCATTGATATGCTAATCTCTTCTAGATTTTCGTTCTGAAAAAACAAAAATTAATTTAAATTTTGCATATCTGGTTTAGAAATTAGCATTATTATATTATTATGTTGATTAGATTCACCATGAAGAATGCACATATTTGGTTTATTTTCTGATCGATGGTTTGTACTTGGGTAGTTAGGTGACATGGATAACAATATACACTTTCTCTCCTGCGATTTTGCATAATGTCTTGCATTTCTGACGCAGTGTTGATACCCCAAACACTCTAAGCCTCACCACTTAAAATCTCTAAATGCCTAGCTTGATTCCTTGATTATGAGTTCCTAGGTGAAAAGTTTCACGCCTTTCTTAATTGAATGTAGAGAGTTATTAACATAGAAGCTGACTTTGCAGGTCCAGATTTTAGAGTATGGATGGGCTTGGGAAGTTATGCAGCGATTCTTGAGAGAATGTTCTAACTGTTATGAGACTTATTGGTTAGCAAAAGTAGTGCAGAGTAAGTTTTTCTGAAAGCATGCGATCCATGGGTTTTTGAGTCCGGGGGAGGAGCCTTGGGACTAATGCTTATTTTCATTTTGATATTTTCCTTCTCATACATATTGAGTCATGCATTGTTAATAGCTAGAATTTTATAAAAAAACCAAAAAAATCGAAAAAAGTTTCAAAAAAAAATTCAAAAAGATTTTCAACTTGTTTTCTAAAATTTGCATATAGTTTGCATACATTTGTGAACACTGGTTAGAGCATATAGGATTGTATTTTGCTTAGAGAACCTTGCCTTGTAAATAGACATGCTTACAATTTCGTGCTCTCATTAGAAGTATTATGATGCTTGAACCACTTAGAAATTTGGAAAATTCATGCTTTGAATTGACCTCTTGAAACTCTTTGTTGAAATTAAAGCATATTGGATTTGAAACCTATCCCATCTAAGTGAACCTAATTGGATTTAGTATTTCTTGCTTATGGTCTTGAAGTACTTTTCCATGCTTAAACTGATGTGTCAGTATTTTAGTAGGTTTTTACTACGGTTTTCACACAAGATCTAAGGTTTTTAGTGTGTATTTGGATTGTTTTGGCGCGAATTTGTGTTCTTTGTTTTTTTTACAGGATTCGAGCTTGAATGTGCGAAAAGAATGCATTTTCGATGGATTTCAAGCGTCGAAGGAAGTGTTCGTGAAAAGCTAGAAAATACCAAGGAATTTGGACACAGATCGAACAATCCTTGTCCCTGGATTGATCCATCCCTATCCCGATCTGCGGACCGAATTTACTAAGAACCAGACCAAACTTATTTCGAACCGGATTACAACAAAAAGACCTAAGCTCGTGTTTTCCTTTTCATAATGCAACTTTTTAGAGTTTTAGAGAGCAGAGATTGAGTTTGTAACATATGGAGAAGAAGTCTTTTTGTTCTTCAATCGAGAAATCTTCGGAACCATATTTACTCTTGTTTAAACTTAATACATTCATGTCTCTCATGAATTTGATCTGTGTTTTTGCTATTTCAATGAGTGAGTTGTCTGTTCATTGGGTTTAGGGATTCTCACATAGGGATTCATGAATTGTTGATATAGAATCAATCGCATGATTAGGGACTTAATCTAATGGATTTTCGTCTATGATTGTTCGTAATGCATGAAACCGAATTGATCACTTAGCTTCTGAACTTAGGTAACTTAACTGCTAGAAGGTGAATGTTTAAATGCCTGAAAGAATTATAGATGAGCAATTCTTCTTAAGCCAACGAAAGTTGATGTTTAAGTTAATTGTGAACCTATCGAATCTGTTAGTAGTGCATGATTAGAAATCGAGGGTCAACGAAAGTTAGTCTTGAGATTTCTAATACATAGGAAGTTGTTCGTATGGAAGTAGATCAGTTCTACATTAGAATTTGAGTTCTAGACGGTTCTTAACCTCTTCCCTAATCTATAGTTTGAATCAACAATAAATTGTTTCCCTGAGAACACCTGATGCTCAACACTTCTTTATTGTTTTACAACCTCGTCGTTTGCTTCCAGCGTTTCTATGCTCTCTTTATTTCTATATTTTCATCATTCTTAAAGACATCTTTTTAGCCTTAGCCCGGTGTGTGATCTGATGTTTTTTCGTGCTACCTTTGGTCTCTGTGGATTCGATCCTAAACCACTACAACGTACATCTGTGCGGTTGCAATGTTATCTCGGGCGAAAACCTTAGCTATCAAAAACACAAAACACTTGAGTTATTTTTTTATCTTATTTTACCACTCTTCTTAACTCAAGTGGCAACTCTCATTTTAAGAGTAGTTTCCCAAACTTGAAAACCCGAATCCTTTCTTTTTAAACCTTGCTTATTGTTTTAATGTGAGGTCTCTTTTGGAAAATGCACACATAGGTAAAAACATGTGTAAGTTGAAGTTGAACGACAAAGTCTAGTGCATCCTTAGAGTTAGCCTCATTTTAAGGTTAACTAGATTTTAGGAAGGGGTCTTTCATTTTATACATGGGTTTAGGAGTCGTTCTTGTTGAGTCTAGTGTTAAAAGCTTGAGAATATTGTTCTTAATAGAGAAGTTATGCAAGCATAATTGAGAAAATAAAAGGGAAAGAGTGTTTAAAGAAAAGAGTCTAAGAGATCCAAAGTCTTGTAAGTTCTTAGCATAAGTCTCAAGGATTAAGAATTGTTAAGAGAGTCACTAGTGAATTTTAAAGAAATAGAAAAATGATTCAAGACTTTAGTGATAGAGGCTCCTATATTAGAATATTAAAGAGAATTGCTAGAAGAATAAAAGGTTTGATAGAATTACAAAAGGGTCTCTTAGTACTAAGCAAAAAAATCGAAAAGGGGAGTTGTTGATCTCATTGGGAAATATTGAAAATGTTGTTAAGAAAGAGCATGTGGGGTTCGATCTCTAGAACTTTAAGAAGGGAAACACATCCAGGTAGTGTAGGTAATTAATAGGAATCGGGATTCGTAGCCTAGTGGAAGCAATAGCTTTGTATGCATAAGTTGTTCGGCTACTACCTTGATTTTTCCATATGTCGTGCATTACCTGTTTTTGAGAGAAAATCACCATCAAAATTGACCGAAACCTCCTTTAAACACTTCTTTGAATATCTATCCCTTTTATTTCCAAGCCGAATGGATTGAGACTTCTTGCCCCTTAGTAAAGACCGCAAGCTAAAAACTTAATTGAATGTTAAAGGATAGGTGGATAAGATGGTATGTGGACATTTAACTTAGGTGCCTAATGATAGTTCTTGTGACGAGTATGACGAAGTACATTTAGTATTTGTGATTTGTGCATTATAATACTACTCTTTAGGACATTGGGTTGAAAGCATTTCTAGACATACTTTGGCTTGAATTCTCATTTTCAAACCTCGCTTCCGGATTTTATCTTTGTTGTTTGCTTGAGGACAAGCACATCGCAAGTCTGGGGGAGTTGATGTGTATAGGTTTTTATGCATTTTAGAACTCATTTCTTTTATTTTTTTATATGTATTTAGGTTGTAAATATTGCATATAAGTCTTAGAATGCATTAGTTTGAGTCTAGAGTCTAGTTAGGAACATATTGCATTTGCATATCATTTTTTTTTGTATTTGTAGGTGCAACTTTGGAGATCAATTTGAGAGTTTGAGATATGGATTCTAGAGGCTAAAAGGACCAAGAATCAAAGGGATTTAAAAGCAAGAGGCAATAGGAGAAGATGGGATCAAGAGAGGACATCAAATGGAGAAGAAACAAGCCACAAACTGTAAAAGGAACCTGCCATCGACCTGGAGGTCGATGCTTGGTCTCCTAAGGTCGATGGCTGGTCTTCTTTACAGCCACAATCCATCTTGCTGCTAAGTGCAACATCCCATCGACCTCAGCAACCAGCCATCGACCTAGGAGGTCGATGTTGTGTTGCATTTAGCCGAAAAGCACCCTCCTTCCACCTATAAATACCCCTTTAACCTATTTTTATGTATCCAACTTTTATCCAACACTTTTATAACTTTTCTCCTTCATCAAGATTGTATATTTATGCTTTCTCTCTTGATCTTTAAGACTAAGAGTCTCTCTTTTAAGTTTGGATCTTGGATCAAACATCTATCTTTATCTATGAAATATATCTCCTTCTCTTCATCTCTTTTCTTTTTCTTCTTTATGTTGTGTGAGTAGTCTTTTTGATGGAACCAAGGATGTTTAGATCTACTTAGATTAGGTGTGATATGGTGTTAGAGATAGCTAATCTTAAGTTTTCTAAGGATTTGGAGAGCTTAATGCTAGGTTTTAGAGTAGCTAACAAAGATCTTGTTACGTATGCATTTCTCTCCCGAGAGGTGTTCGATGAAATTTCTAGGAGAACCAAATACTTGTTATTTCAATCTAGCTGATGATAGTTGTTTGCTAGATTGATTAGTGCCTATATGGGCTTTCTCTTAATGGTTCCTAATAGATTTATCATTTGCAACAAACGAGAGTTGAGTGAATGCGATTGATAACGAAATGGCCTCTTGCCATGAGAGTGAATTAGGCTAGTATTGCCTTTGGTCAAAGATTTGTGCTCAATAGCTCGATCTAACACCTCCATCACCATCTCTCTAAGTATATCAATTATAATATCCCTTGGTCCATCATCTTAGTTTATAGTTTATTTCAAGTTTGCACCTTTAAGTTCATGTTTGCTTCCTTTTTCTAAGTTTATTGTCTTATTTAAATTGTTTACTTTCTTGTCTTGCTTTCATTTCTAGATTATTAAGAAAACCAAAACAAAACCCAACCTTTCTTATTTGCTTAGATTAGGCTTGAGTGTGTATTCCCAATGCTTAGATCTATCTAGATAAGGTTTGCTACTTGTGGTTCGACCCCAAAGTACTATTATGACATATCCGTGCACTTGCGGATTGTGTGAATGTTAGGAAACGGGCTTTTATAAATTTAAAGATTCGTTGCCTTTTGTTTTCTTTTAAACAACCGCACAACAACCTTCCTTTCCAAATAAAACTCGTACTCATTAATTTGGTAATCCGCAGGCGGTTCTTCTTGTTGGTACTCTAAATGGAAGGCATTTTTCTCTGCTTGGTTTGGTGGTAGCTCATGGGGATTGGACCTAGAAATCCTTGGCTCACTTGGTAATGCACGGTAGTTGATGTAGAGATGATGAGGGAGTCGGAACGAGAGGTTTTCATCTTTGGTGGTCGTGGTGTTCTCTTGTAATGGTAAGTAGCACACCTTCCTTTGTCTCTCTTCGTCAATGAACAAATAAATCACTTGGACATTGATGAACCATGGTAACCATAAAGAAATTTCTCCTTAACCAAATGACTCATGTCCATTTTTCTTTCTCCCTTAAATTTTCAGAATTCTTCAAGGTTAACACCTGCGTGGAGAAACAATGGTATGAAGAACCTGCCAATGCGTATCAATGGTTTCCTTAAAGTTCTTAGCTCCTCATTGTAGTCGAGTATTTTCGTAATGATGACAAATCGATTGTTTACATCATTTCCAAAATAATCCTCCATAATATCTCCACTTGGACCTTTCATAACCGTCTTCACTCCTTGTAATAGCAATTTCAACCACAATGTGCTCACCAATCTTGGTGAGCCTCGTGCCAAGAATGTGTTGCCAGGAAACTCTATGAGATAGATGATCATTGGGTTTCAGACCTTAGACGTTTTGGCCATATCCTCTTCATAAGGTCCAAGTGCTATCTTGCTCTTTAAAATCCTCACTTCCAAACTATCCCCATAGTTCAAATCCTTCTTTAATGGAGTGAAGCTGTAAACTTCGCAAACTTTTTCAAGAGATATCTTGTAGAGCTTATCCTTGATCTTGAACATGAGGTACATGGTGTTTCCATGTTCATTCTACCCATGGACTACACCCACTATGGAGAGGAATTGAAGCGTTTAATGGGGATAGGTCGCGTAGTTCATTTAAATTAGGCTCCCCATATCCATCTTCCTAATCAAGTATTGGACTTTATTGTAAATTTCCATCTCCCGTAATATGTCCTCATCTGCCCAAGTTGTCTTCACGACCTTAGCGTTCTCTTGAAGATGCAAGTAAAGGGTCGTCTCCTCATTGTACCAACTTGCATAGGTGACATTAGCTTGTTCTCTTGAAGCCATTTCGGTTCCTACAAAATTTAGTAATAATTTTTGTTTTAAAACTTTTAACGAGCGGATGTAAAGGTTTAAGAAGGGTTTAGCTTTAAATCGAACTTAAACATTCGAGAACAAATCATCTCAATTTTTTATTTTTGGTACATTCTATAACCAAAACATTCAATCTAAATGTTATATCAAATGCATACAAATGGTCCGAAAAATTTCTTCAAAAATTCATCAAAATAATCGACCATACCTAAGCCTAGCATTTTCAAAGACTCACAAGTTCCTTAAAGATTCACATGTTATGAATGAGATGCTTACAAAAATGACCAAGAGTATGCTCATATTAAACAATCAAAGACCTCTTCTAAATTCGTATAAGTATGCACTTAATATAATTTACCCAAATTCAATGACAATGAACAACACTCAAGGTTTTAAACAATGAGGAACAAGTGAAGCAACCTTTAAATATTCATAACAATTCAATGGCAAATGGAATTAAGGTTCAGGAGTTTCCTTTTTAGCTCATTAAAATCGAAACTTTTGAAGCATGAAGGACAACTTTTAAAATTTGTAAACTCATTGAATTCTTCATGGATTTCAAGCATATACACCACAAATTTAACTTAGAACCATTGAAACCATTTTTTCCCAATTTTCTGAAGAACACTATTCATGACCACTATTCAACAAGAAGCACAATCCATAAATCAATCTTTTTTTCGTTGTTTTCAAGAAGATCTAATACAAGAAAACTCAACAACTAAGCTTAAGCTATCAAGATAACTCAAAAACAACATCATTTCCACTTCTCAATACCAACATCGAAAATTTCATCTCAAAGCAGGAGAAGTTTAAGTTTCATACCTGTACTTTCTTGATGTAGAGAGGATTGTGAGAATTGATAACTTTTAAAAAACTTCAAAATATGAATGAAATTGCAAGAATTCTCTCAAGATTCTAAGAGCTAAAAACTTTAGCTTTAGGAGACAAGGTGGTCGATCTCTTTAAGCTAAAGGAGAGAAATAGTCTTGCTTTTTCAAACAACATGTGCAAATGATGGAGTGTCCAACTAGGTGAAACTTTTAAAAATTGCAAAATGGTCCTTGAAAATTTTTCCATAACCAAATGGCAAAAGTTCATTCAAATCACCCTTAAGATTTTGAAATTCAGTTTTGGAGGGAAAATTAAGTTTGTTTTTGGAAGATTAGGACCAAAGGTCTTGAAATTTGATAAAAAATGGTTAAGTTTTCTCAAATCAAGTTTTTGCAAAATCACTCTTGAAAATATTTTAAAATGGTTAAATACAAATGCATAGCTCGAATTTTAGAGAACTTACTTTGACACAAAGAGTGTTCTTACAATTAAGTCATAATGACTCATTGAAAGTGTCTACACCTTACTCCTTTGTGGTTTTCGATCCTTGACTTGAATGATTCCTTTTGACACTTAAGCTTGAGCAAAAGAATGACTTTGGAACAAGATTGTTCCAAGACATACCGTCTTTATTGAATTTTAAAAGTTTTGAAATTTAAAACTTAAAAGGAATATGTACAAAGGATATTCATGAGATTGCCTCTCAAGTGCGCTTTTTTAAGGTCTTTAGCTTGACTATTCTTCTTTCTCTTTTAGTGAATGAAGTGACAGACCATCTCTTCTATGTTTGGTCCTCTTCGTGATATCCTTGTTGCCATTCTTCAATTTTAAGGAAGTTCTTAACCCCTTTTCCCTTGTAGAAATTTTGATTCAAGCCACTTTTGAGGCTTGGAGAACCAAGTGTTTGCATCTCCTCTTCATTAACTACTCTCTTCTTATGGTTTGTAAGCATTTCTCTTGCTCTCCCTTGGCACATGAGGCCACAATATCCAATGTCTCTATCGAGGTCGAGCATAAGGTAGGATACTCCCTTGCCAACATATTTCAAAGTCAATATCTTGACGTTGAAATCAATTATGGCACCCGTGGCCAACAAGAAGGGATTCCTAAGTATGATTGAAAAATTGGCTTGATTGGATTTGTTATCCATCACAACAAAGGTTCTTTCCACGAAGGTGTTTCCCACCCTTAGCTTCAGATCTTCCAATCTTCCCATTGGGACTTTCCTTGTAGCATCTCCCAAAAGTATGGGATTAGCCCCTTCCTTAAATTGGGAGCCTTTTAGAGTACAAGGTATAACAAATCTTTCTTCATCATTGCTCTTCTTCAAGAATTTCTCCCCTTCTATGTAAATTGGGATACTATTAGCTTGTAGTACATTTTCTACCTTCTCTATGGTAGCCGATTTCTTCTCAAGCTTCTCTTTGACTCTTGCATCAGTTTTTGCCATCTCATACAATTCTTGCGGAATATCTAAGTCGCCATCCTGCTTCATCTTCCAATAGAGTACTCCCAAGATTTCCTTCATGTAGCACCAAGGGTAAGGTAGATGGTACTCGGTAGAAGAATAGTCCAAGATAGAAAATTCTTCTCCGTGTATATCCCTCCCACTATATGTGTCACTTGGTTCCTTGTCCTTTTTCTCAAATGTCTCTTTCTTTGAGACATTTAGTTCTTCTTTTTCCTTGAAGCTTTCATCCTTCTTAGCTTCATTAATTCTTTCCTCTTTAGTAGGCATATCATCAATTCATTGCTCTTTCTTCTTCTCTTCTAAATCGGTATCCCCTTTAGCCAAAGGACTTCCTTCTCAAGTGGGTTTCCGACCAATTCAACATCCAAGCTAACAACAACCTCATCAAGGGGATTCAAAAAGAGATTCTAAAAATCTTCAATAATTTTCTCTTCTTCAAGATTGAAAACAATATCGTCCCATTGTTGAGAGTGGTTGTTGATTTCTTCCATTAAGGCATTGCAAAAGTCCTTGCCTGGCCCTCCTTTTTATTTAACTACGGTATTTCCTCTTTGGTCCGCAATCACTTGTTGAATTTGAGAGTCAATTACCTTCACATGTGAAGAAAGAGCATCATGCCTGTTGTTCATGTCTCAGTATATGGCTTCCATCTTGGTATTCATTTCTCCAAAGTTCTTGTTAAGCTCGACCTTAGTCTCAATTTGTCCTTCCACTAGCTTTTTAAGCATAACATGGTTCTCTTCCTCTTTGGAAGGACCGACTTGTTGAGGCTTTTGGTAGAAGCCTTGTCTAGGTTGGAATTGGTACCCTTGTTGGTTAGTCTTGGGTGGATAGACTTGATCTTTTGTGTTCTCCACATTGTTGCTTCGGTAGGACAAGTTTTTGTTGTAAGGCTTGTGTCCTTGGTTGAAGAGTTTTTGATAGTAACCTCCTTGGATGTAGCTCACTTCTTTATGACTCTCACTCTCTTGTCCTCCTTCTAATTCGGTTTCAACAAAGTGACCACTTCTCTTTGTTTGGAGAATGAGTTTATCGACCTTATCACTAAGCTCTTTGATCTTGTCATCCTTTGATCCTGTGCTCCTAACCTTTCTATCATAGTCATCCCCATCATAATTCTCGGGTTGGGCCAAATTCTCAATAAGTTTCTCTCCTTGATCGGTGGAGAGACTAGCAAAGCTTCCCAAAGAGGCGGTGTTCAAAGTTGGACGATACTTCTCATGGATTCCTCTTTGAAATATTTGAAGTAGGTTGCCTTTGTTGATATTATGATGAGGACAACTTCTTATGTATCCATTGAAGCATTTCCAAGCATCATAAAGTGACTCTACTCTTCCTTGTTTGAAAGTAGAGATCTCATTTCTTATCTTTGTTTTCCTTAAGGGTTAGAAGAACTTAGCCAAAAACTTGTTTTCGCATTCTTCCCACGTTGTGATTGTAGAAGTCACAATGCTTTTCTCCCATTGTGATGCCATGTCTCCTAGAGAAAAAGGAAACAAGGTCAATTTGATGATGTATTCTGCCACTCCGTTTATTTTCGCCGTGCCACACAACCATTTCGAAGTTATCTAAATGCTCAAGAGGATTTTCCAATGGTAGACCGAAGAAACGAGCATTTTGTACCATGTTGATCAAGCTTGACTTGATATCAAAGTTATTGTTGCGGATTGGTGGGGGTCTTATCCCTATTCTTTTGCCATTAGTGAATGGCTCATCTTCTCCAATCCTTAGTTCTCCTCTAGGGTGCTAGAATGGGTGGTTTTCTCAGTCCTCTTGAGCAACAAACATCCCATGAGGTGGATGAGGAACTCGTTCTTGTGGTTGACTCTCCATAGGTGGAGGATTCTCTTCTTCAATTTCTTGATTCATACCCACCCTTAGTAGATGGACTTGGTTTTCTGTAGCTCTTCTTTGTCTTAAGTTTTTCCTTTCAATGTGAGTTGGATCAAAGTCAAGAAGTCTTGTATCTTGCTCACTTCTAGTCCTTTTTATCATGTACCTTCACAAATCAAAGAAAATCAACAAATTAAAGTTAGAAACATTGGTGAAATAAGCAATAAAAGTAAATCCTAGTCCTTGAATTCTCGAAATATCTTTGAAGATTCTAGCTAAAGCCTAATTCCAACGACACCAAAACATGACGTCCACCCTTTGGAGGTGAGAGCTAGCAAGCTTAAGTTTATAAAGCCTAATCCTACTCAATAATCCCGCAAGAGAACGAAGTCGAGTTGTAGTACTTAAGGTATCATCCAAAGATTTAGAGGCTTATCCAGAAGAACCTAAGCAAGGACAATGCACTGGGAATCCTAGTCTAGGAGGGTCGATTTAGATGGGGGTTGTCCCTAGTCTCCACCATATCTATCAAAGGTAAAGACAAACATAATCAAAAGGCATAAATAAAGGAAATAAATAAGCAAGCAATAAGTAAAAGGCAAGAAAGAAATAAACTTTAAAGGTAGACAATGATAAAGATCGAATCTTGAGATAGTAGCAATTGGTTCGAGCTTGATTTAGACTTATGATGAACTTTGCTAAGTCTTTATTAGAGGATTGAAGTTATTTCTTGGCCAAGGATCCCCCTTAATCGATCTACCCACTCTAATGGCAAAAATCTATTCACCCATACACATTACAAGGTTCAACTCTTGCTTGTTGCCTATCTAAACAAGTAAGTAATAGTGTTCTAAAAGCCCTTCTAGTCATCTAGCACCTAGGTAACATTCACTCTCATGGGCCCAACTGAAAGACATAGATTTTGTTCTCTCAAGCATTTCAACGAACACTATCTATGCGTCAATGAGGAAGCAATGGATTTTGAAGAACTAAACAAAACTTAGTAGGAATCTATGCCAAAATCTAGCCGAATCATCATCACAATCTAGATCTAACCCTAGCGTACTGATAGCTTAGCTTTTTGCCCGAGATAACACTGCAAGCGCAGAGAAAGTATGTTGTAGTGGCTCGGGATCAAATCCACAAAGATTAAAGGTAGCACAAAAAATTTCATAACAAACGCGGGCTAAAGCGAAAAAGATGTTTTGTAAAATATGCAGTAAATCGAAACTAGGAAGCAAAGAAAGTAAACAAATGACTACGGGTTGTAAATCAATCAAAGAAGATTGGACATTGGGTATTCTCAGGGAAACATTTCATTTTGATTCAAATTATTAATCAAGGAACAAGTTTTCAACCATCTTGAACTCAAACACTAATATATAATTGATCTATTTCTGTAGTATCAATTCCCTATGTATTAGAAATCTTGAGACTAACTTTCGTTGACTCTTGGATTCGAATCATGCATTTAAATAGGTTTGATAGGTTTACAATTCACTTAAACATCAACTTCCATTGGCTTAAGATAAATTGCTCATTTAGGATTCATTCAGACATTTAATTGAACACTTTCTAGGTGTTAAACAACCAAAGATCATAAACTAAGTTATCAAGTTAATTTCAGCATTAAGAACAATCTAGATGAAGATCCAATTGACTAAATCCCAAATCATGCAATTATATATCAACAATTCATATAATCCCTATGTGAGAACCCTAAACGCAACAAACGAACTACTCACTCATGATCGAGAACAAACACAAATCAAATAAGAGAGAGACATAATTGTATTGATCAAAAATAAAGAGTAAGAGTTCAGAAATCTTCTCAGATTCGAAGTACGGAAGATGATTCTTCTCCCAAGGGTTAAAAATCTCTCTCTTGCTCTAAAAACTTAGAAAATAGCATAATAAAACTCAAAACCCGAGTCTAAACCTGGTTCTCGATAAGTATGGTTTTGTTCTCCAAAATTGGTCTGCGAAAATAGGGACAGGGATCGATCGATCCTGGACATGGATCGATCGATCCCTATCCTTCTGTCAGAATATTTCTTCTCTTCACAAACACTTCCCTCGATGCTTAAAATTCGTACAATGAGTTTTATTTTACAATTTATTTCTTTTGACATTAGTTTATTTCTTTATTCGATTTACTTCAATTACTGGATTTTTAGTTAAATGACGTGGTTTATGAACAAAAGAGTTTGATTTTGGATTTGTCGAGTAATTTGGAGTTGCTAGTGTGACAAGTTAGGGTTATAACATGTCGTTCTCGGGAGATGATAAGATCGGCGTTACAGAAGCTCTAAGATAGTTCTTCACAAGGTCTAGGACAGATTGTATGTTCCTTATGTGAACGACACCACTTGGGAAAAATATGTTGTCCATCTCCACGAATAAATCATCAGCACTGCAACCTTTCTTCTTAAACTCAAAAATAATATTCCAAGCATGGAGTATATCCTAAGTCCTTCGGTAAGTTGAGAACGCTTCACGCCTGTGATATAATCATATGGAATAAATTATATAGGACACATATAAACAAATGGATTTTGATTAAATAAAAAGGCTAAAGGAGAAACATACCAGCTATAGACGGTGCCCATCAGACCTTCATCATATACTTATTTAAGTGTGTTAGGCCCGTTTATAACAACATTCATAAACGAAATATCTTTTTCTCAAAGCAGTAGCGAAAGAACCAATGTTTGTTTTCATGTCCATTATGTTTCTCACTGTATCTTATTAAATCTTAAGACTCAAGAGATCCCAAGAAGTATCTACACTATGCATCCAAGTTTCATGTATCAGCAAGCAAATAATATAAGGTTACTATAGTGTTTAAATTATTGGAGCTTTGTTTGCACTATATAAGGTTATGGGCAAAACTACATTTTATCCTTCTCAAATATATAGGTGGAATATCCAAAATTAGCTAGCTTGAAGAGAAGGTGAGGTAAATCTTGTAGTTGAGGGAGCCAGTCCACTTACCTTAGTTTTGTGGTCATTTGTGAGACGCATCAAAATATGCTTCAATAGGATTATGTATTAAGGGGATTCATATCACTAACATATCCCTGTGATTGCTCTATTTTCATTATTAACGTAATACACATTCCTTATATGTTTTTACATAACTCTGTATATATTGTGGCTCTCGGTTATGAGTAAATATACAAGACATTATATTCATCTCTATTTTGTATCAAGAGTCATTGATCACTAAACCTAAAAACACAAAAATTTCTTTCTTTACTTCTTCTCTTTTTCTTCGCCCTTACTATGCCTCCCTTAAACAATACGTCTCCAACGATGGTCACAGACACCATCACCACTAACAACCATACCAAGCTCGCCATCAACATGAAAATATTACCAAGCTGATGGCTACAAACTACTTGTTGTGGAGCCTCCAGATATACGCCCTTCTTGACGGTTATGATTTGGCTGGTCATCTTGACGGATCCACTTCGATACCAGCTCCAACACTCACTACAAATTATTAAATCACTGTGAACCCTGCATACAAAATCTAGAAAAGGCATGACAATTTGATATACAATGCATTAATAGGTGCTATGACAACTATTTTACAGCCTTTAGTCTCTCGCGCCATGGCTGCTTCCGAAATATGGAGTAAATTGGCTTCCGTCAACGCCAAACCCAGCCGTAGACACATTAAACATCTGAAAACTCAACTCAAACAGTGGAAAAAGGAAAAAAAACCATTGATTTCTAACTGCTAGGTTTTACCACTCGATTTGACCAGCTTGCTATTCTCGACCAAGCGGTCGAACATGAGGACCAACTTGATCTGATTCGTGAAGGCCTCTCTGATGACAACAAACCGGTGGTTGATCAAGTTGAAGGTCGAGACACTCTACCTACTCTTATCGAGCTACATAAAAAGCTCCTAAACCATAAAGCCAAACTTCTCAAAGCTGACACTACTTCGTCCTCTCTCTTTCCTGTGATAGCTATGTTGTACAATATCGCAATAACACCACCAACAATCAGCACAACCGATTGAGAGAGAACAACTACTACAACAACTATCGGTCTAATCAAAATACATCCTGACAACATAATTCACACAACATCAGACCTGAATCAAGAAACCAAGACCTTACCTTGGTCGATGCTAGATTTGTAAAGTCCAAGGCCATAGCGCCAAAAGATGCCCCCAACTTCAGACCTTTCAACAAACATCGATAATGGCTTCAGGATCAGCTTTTGCGCCAAGGCAACCATTCGAAAATCTTGTCGTTCCACCCTCACCTCCTGCCAACAACTGGATTAGCAGAGCTACTCAGATCTTAACAATCTTTTGCTTCATCATCCATACAATGATGGTGATGAGGTGATGCTTGCTGATGGTTCGGGCATGCAAATTACACACAATGGTCTAACCATACTTCCTTACATAAATAAAATCTTATGTGTGTCTGATATACATAAAAGTCTCATCTTAGTGTATCGTTTTTGTAATACTAATCGTGGCTAGGTGGAATTCTTTCTCGCATCATTTCAGGGGAAGGACCTGTGCACGGGGGTCCAATTGCTCCAAGGCAAGCCTAAGAATGGACTTTATGAATGGCCAGTGTCTCCAACTCGAGCAGTAGCTTTGTTTGCGTCGCCAAATGAAACACCCAATTTATCCTTGTGGCATTCCATACTCGGTCATCACAATTCAACTGTTCTCTGCTCTATTATATATATATTTTCATTACCAGTGTCTCGTTCTTCTCAGCAACTGTTTTCTTGTTCGAAATGTTTTATCAATAAGAGTCATAAACTTTTGTTTTCAACTTCCAGCAATAACTTCTACAAAACCACTTCAATATCTCTTTTCAGATGTTTTGTCTTCTCCCATCATATCTACTAAGAACTACAAGTATTATGTCATATTTGTGGACCACTACACAAGATATACCTGGTTGTATCCACTACGAAGAAAGTCGGATGTCAAGAAAACCTTTACGTCGTTTATGCCGCTGGGAAAGAACAAGTTTCACTCGCGAATTGAGACACTTTACTCAAATAACGAGGAAGAATATGTCGCCATATGATCCTACTTAGCTCAACAAGGCATCTCTGAATTGACTACTCCGCCACACACGTCTGAACATAATGGATTATCCGAACGAAAGCATTGACATATTCTCGAGACAGGGTTGACGCTATTGGCCAAAGCACAAATGCTGAAGACATAATGGCCCTTCGCCTTTGCCACGACTGTCTTCCTGATCAAGTTCTCGACCTCCACTCAGTGTACTAGAAGTTATTCCAGACATCGCCGAACTATGACAAAATCAAAACTTTTGGCTGCTTGTGCTTCCCGTGGTTAAGACCCTACAATCATCACAAACTCGAAGACAGGTCCGCAAGCTGCGTTTTCCTCGGTAACTATGAAACGCAGAGTGCGTTTCTCTGTCTTCAAATCTTCACGGGATGAATATACACCACTCGGCATGTCCAATTTCAAGAGCATATCTTCCCCTTTTCCCAAATCAACATACAGACATTGACATCTCCTGAAGCTAATAAATCAACATATCTGAAATCGGTTCCTCTGCTAACCAAAATCACCACCGCTCCAGCGCCGCAGTAGATGCCGCTGGAACTCTCGTGCGCGACCCTCACCAGACACCGCCACCATCACTTCCAACACAACATCAACCACTATCACGTCTCTCTCAGGTATGTTCTTCGACCCCTTCTTCTCCTAATCTCACCACTAAGCCCACTGCTCCTCAAAATGGGCCTTCACCCAAGGCCCAACATCCAAACATCCCCTCTATTTCCGTAGACGCAGTCCAAACCCCACAATCTAGTTCTACAAATCCAACCCAACAAACACAACAACCAAATCACCAAAAACCAACCCCTTCTCACCGTTCTCCTTAAGACCCTCATCGGTTTTGTTAAAAAAGTTTCATCGTATCTTTAATCTTCTTCTATCCTATATTGATGGCTAGGGATCCTTGTGAATCCCTTGAGACCCCCATTGATTGTTAGGAAAAAGTTGCCAAATTTTTTAAATTTGTGAATTAAAATCGAATCAATTTTTGTTGGATTTAGGTAAATTTTTAAGTCTTAATTTGAGATTTGAGTTTTGTTTCTCTCTGTTTGAAAATAAAATATTACAAAAGTTGGCAAAAAGATCATATTATAAGTTCGAGTCATCCCTTGAAACAATGTTTGTGTTGGTCAACTCTCGTTTTTTCTTTACTTGAACATATGGATGCATAAAAGATATTAAGCATACGAGTATTTGTGTGTTCCATTGCATAACGCGTGTGTGTGTGTGTATATATATATATATTAATAAATATCACTAACAATGCATAAATATGAGTTGATCTTAATATTTACAAGTGATTTTGAATTTACTTTTGTTTTATGTTTAGAAGATTGTTTGGTAAAATTCAGGTTTTAATTTGAGTTTTACTTTGTTGGATTGTGATAGTAATTGGTTTTAGTTATTTTGGGTTGTTGTAATTTCAAGTTTCAGCATATTGAAGAAGTGAAGAAGATGTCACTACGAACTAAAAACCCGACATTTTCTCGTGTAAACAAAAACTGCCGATGAGACCAGTCCACTCTGGGTGCCTTCTCCTCTCTCCATCGCTCTATGCGTCGAGACCAGTTTAATTCGAGTTCATCCTCCTCTTCCATCATACTATGCCTCGAGACCAGTCACCTTCTTGTTCTTTCTCGCGTGTGTTACCAGAACTACGAATAGACGAAGCACAATATGATGCAGCAAAGATGGCTCGTCAAACGAAAAATGTTGGACCATCGGAACCTCAAAGAACTAATTTTGAAACTGTAAGAAGCAGTTTGTTCTGTAAAAATAGTATAAATGCTATGAGTAGTTTAGTTTTGTTAAATTGAAAAGAAATTAACTTCTGTTTTGATTGTTGTAGGAGGAGACTATCAATCAAACCAATGCAGCCTCTCGGCTTTAACTTCAATCAGATGGAGAAAGCAACAACGGATACAAAGAGGAAAGCAAAGGCTTCAAAGTATGTACGAAGTCCTTACACAGAGAAAAAGGCGAGGAAGAGGCAAAAGAAGGAGTAATCAAGATGTTTTAAGTTAAACTTTTATATTTATTTTGTGCATTAGTCTAGATTTGGTTGTATTTTTGGTGGTTTTTGGAGATTGACTTGCAACTAGAATAAGGAAAAATCAGGATGGTTAATCTGTAGAACTTGTATTTTTGTTACTATTGACCATTGTACAACTGGTATGTTTGGGACAATTAGTTTCGGATATTATATTAGATGTTTCAGTTTTCAAACAAATCATTAAACTAAAAAAAAAATTGTTGACCAAAAAAAAAATCAAAAGTTTAAAAAAAGTTACATATTTAACACATGGGGAGAAATCTAATGTACACATGTGTTAGACAAAATATACTTGTCGGCTGACAAAATAGATCCCTAGCTCGTCATTTGAATAAAAAACTATATTATAAAACAGGTGGCGCAAACATTTTTTACAAATAATAGTACCCATGTTTCAAGTTGTACAGACGTCTACATAGTTGTATTTTAACATATTTTTTTAAAAAAAATTAGTAATAACTTATGCTAAATTGAAATTATTGAGTTGTACTTGTGATTATTTGTGTTTATAACACATTTTAAGTTCATTTTCATAAAGATATGTGTAAAACCATCTCGTATGTCCATTTTCATACAAAGACGACCAACATTAACAAAGTTAACCCATATAAGTATAAGGCATATGATGTGTGATATATATTGTTGTTTAAACTTGTTAACAAAAATATTAATATATATGCCTAGCATCAAATATTACTTTTATGTTTCATTCTTTATTTATTTATTATTCCAAATGGTTGAAAATACAATCAAGTCTTTACAAAAGTTAAAAAAAAATTATAAAGTAGTAGTACAAAATACATTTTCAGGTGTACCAATAATACAGAAACAAAAACACTTAACCAAAACAACAAATTTGTCCAAGTATCTATAACGTAGTAGTACACAACACATTTCCAGTTGTACCAATAATACAAAAACATAAACAAATAGCAACAATTAACAAAGTCTTCTAAGGGCCAAACCAATTCCTTTTTCGACCTTCTCCAGCAGCTGGGAACCTTTTCTCGTGTCTTCTCCCTTTCTTTTGATGTATGGTGGAGAAATGGGACTTATTACTTTTATATCATCGAACCGCTTCTTTCTCCAAGGTTGCTAGCAAGAGGAGTTTCCAAGGTTGGTATCCGGGGCACATGAACTCTGAATCTTTGACCCACAGCTTCAGTAGTCGTTAACGCCGAATTCGTCTCCTTGAGGGCTTCGTTCTCCAGTTCGAGTAGCTGCATGATTATCTACTTATTTAACTAACAGGATAAATATTGAATAAGTGGCGGCTGGCTTTTGGCTTCCGGCTCCCAGCCTCGCTATGACATCTGGCTTCCTGCTTCTGGGCATTCCCTTGCCTTATGGCCTCACTGCTATACTCCATTCGAACCAGAGGGAATTCCTAAGGCTCAAATTACTCTCAAAAGTTCCCAACCCGAGTTAAGTGGAATATTAACTTCGTTGCCTCTACCATCACTAACGAGCTCCTCATTCCAAACATTAATCCCATTTCCTTGATCAACTCTTACATTAAGCTCCCAATTTTGGTTTACTGATACATTTTCAATGAGCTCCACATGTAACACACTTTTGCATTGCTCGATATTAAGTTGCATTAAATGTCCAACAACATCTTCTTCATCAAAAATATATTATTGCCTCATATGATCCATTTTCAATGGAAAGATCTTCATTTTTTTTCGTAGTTTCATCTACGATAATCTTCTTGCATATTTTACTAACCAACCAAACATAAGTGATCTCTTCCATATATCCTTTATGTAGTAAACTGTAAACATGACTCTTTTTCCGATTCCATCGTACATCGTTTCCATCATCTGAATAATATCCCCCATAGTCAAAGTATATAAATGTGCCACCATTCGTCGTCCTCTACAAAATGCATAAAAAAACTTTTGTATGTATTACGTTATTGGTTGTACCAGTTTTACCAGTTATCCATTTGATGAACATTATTTTATCTCGTTCAAGCTACCATTCGGTCTATCTAATCAGTGTAAACTAACAAAATAAGGTTTATAAGTACATATTTGTGTGGAATATTGAACGATTCACAAAATATGACAAAAAACTTCAACTAAAATCCCCACTAAAATAGAGATAAAAAAAGCTCTAAAGAAATAGTAAAGGAAGAATAACCTGAAAACAAAGCAAACAAAACAAGCTATGGCAAGAAGAACTCTTCCAAAATTAGAAAGAACTCTAAAATTCCAGATTCCAGATTTTGGGAGAGAGAGGAGCAAGTACTGAAGAATTTGAGCTCGATGAGGAAGAGCAAAGAAATGAGAATGAATGAGCTGGAAGAGAAAATTGAAAAAAAGGAGAGAGAAATTAAATTCTCTAAGCACCTTTCACATTTCTCTTTTTTTGTTGGACCTACTTCTTTTTAATTCTTTTAATCCCATTAAATTTGGCAACCAACATCCACTCATTTTCTCTCTCCCATGTTTTCTCTTTTTCATTTTTTAATAAGTTTAAATCTAACATTTTTTTTGGCGTCGAAGTTTAAATCTAACAAAACAATTCAATATTTTATTGTTTTTTCTCAGGACATAATAGTCAACACAAAAAAATCATTAAAAGGAGAGGTTATGTGAATTAGATTTGTCAATGAAGATTTTTTTTTGTTTGAAGATTATTTTAGCACTTCTTCCCACCAGAGAAGATTCCGGCTAAAGTGAAAGAACGAATCAATTAAAGAACAATGACGATCTTTGTTTTTTTGAGTTTTAGATCTAGGTTAAACTTGGATTATCAAATGTATTTTTGTCGGTTACTAATTTTCACTAAAGTGGACTCAGTCAGCTGCTCCATTTATGATCAGTCAGTTGCTCCATCTAGGATTAGTTAGCTGATTCTTTATTTTAGGTTTGAGATTTAGGAAACTCATTCGGATGATTCAGTTAGATGAAATGCACTTGTGCAATAAACGAACATCCTCTCAGATGTTAATCTAAATGACTCTTCGAGATGAGAAAATGAACATGGCCTATCTATTTGGACAAGCGATAGAAACCGAAAAATTCGTAAGAAACTTCTACTTTTAGAGAAACAAATTAAATCACCAAATAGAAATACACACTTAAATCACCAAATTATCTCTTTTCTGCTTATTTTAAACTCTTATGTTTATCGTGGTATATGATTCCATCACGTATGTAGAACTATAATATTGAGAGAAAGTAGCGTCATCATCGCTTATAAATAACATACTGAAACTATAAAAAAATCTTTATCAGTTTAAGTTTGGAGCATCATATTTGGCGAGTGATATATCAAGGTTTTTTTTAACTTCTAACGGCAATTTTAGTGTGTTTTTGAAATTCTTTTAAATTTTTGGTGCTATTTAGCGTTTTTATAGGTTTTAAAGTGTTTCTGGAGAGAAATAAAGTAGTATGGAAAAGGATGGACATGTGATGAGGCATAACTATTCTGAAAGAACACAATTTTTGCATTGTTTGAAATGGATTCCACCGTTGGATCGAGCTACAATTTGTACACAAGATAGCCACGTGAATCAGCTTTCATTCACAGTTTGTTAGGTGACAATAAAACGTTGTGATCAAAAGTTACAGCCATTTTCCAGAACAACTACCAAGCTAGCGTCCAAACGAAGTGCATGCAGAAGAGGAGCATGGGATTGATTGATCCCAATTAAAAATTTATTCAGTACAAAGGATCTATGTATAAGGGATTTATCAATCCCAGTTACGCATTGATCCATTACAAAGAATCCATGTATAAGGGATTGATCGCTCCAGAACATGGATTAATCCATCCAATGAGAGACAATTTCAAAAATTTCCTTTGTGTCTCAAAAATTTCATTTTTACATAAAAGACCCTATAACTCCATAAATGCCATATTAGCACGAAAATTAGGTTATCATACATTATTTTTCAAACAGAAATTTTAGCCTTTTCTTTGTATGCTTTTGGAAAGATGAATTTCAGACTCTAGAACACCTACCAATCTAGCGTCCAAACGAAGTGTATGCAGAAGAGGAGCATGGGAGTGATCAATCCTAAATACGAATTGATTCAATCCAAAGAATCCATGGATAAGGGATTGATCATTCTGGAACATGGATCAATACATCGCTTGAGATATCCAGTTTCAGAAATTTTTTTTGTCTAAAAATTTCCATTTATACATAGAAGATCCGAAAATTCTATAAATGCCATATTAGCACAAAAATTAGGTTATCATACATTATTTTTCACATAATGTTATGCTTTTGGAAAGATTAATCTCATACTCTAGAACATTTGGAGAAGGTTTTTGAACCCTATTTACCTATGATGTCTTTCTTTTTACCTATGATTTTGTGTTCTTCAATTTTGTTAAAGTGGTTTCATTTTTAGGTTGTAGGTTTTCAATGGATTTCGTGATTGCTGAATTAGGTTGTTAAATTTAGGAAAAGTATCATATGGATTCTTCATCTAAGATGAATTTAGTGCTTGAATTAGCTACCTGATTCATGAACTTAAGTTGATGGATACAACATGTGTTAGTTTAGAAACCTGAAAATCTCTTAGATGGAAAATATAATCAACCAATTGGAAATGATGTTAAGGTATTTTGTGAACATATCAAACTTGACCTTAAAGCATGTGTAACCTTTTTGAATTCAACGAGAGTTAGTTTGCATTGTTCTAAAGATATGGGTTAAATACAACGCGCGGAGATTTTTCTGTTTCAGTGATTCAAATTCAAGAACAATGCATCATTATTTTCTAGTCTGATTTCCTATTTATCAATCATGATTTCCTACGAATTACCCTAATACCTAGCGTTAGTAGTCTATTGCTTCTACTTCGATATAATTTTCATGCTTTTATTCTACAATTGCATCAAAAAATAACAAAAGTTTGTGTCTTCTAGCTTAATCCGAACGTAAAATTGGAGTGCGTGATTGGTCTCTGTGGATTCAACTCCTAGTTATACTACTCTTTTGTTATGCAGTTGCAGTAATTAGTTAGGGTTAAAACTGTGATTATCAATTTTTTGGCGCCGTCGTCGGCGACCATATAAAGGCTTCGAATTTATCATCTAAGATTTAGTCTACATCTTTTTATTTGATACTACTTATGTGTTCTTCTTTTCGTTTCTTTGGTTTTTCTTGTGCATGACAAGAAGTGGACAAAGCTTTGCATAGTTGATTGCATTAGACAACAAAGTATTAACAAGAGTAGTACGAGGAAAAAAGAAAAGGAAAAAAGGATCAAGTTGCAACAGATTATCAAAACAAGAATCAGCTACCTTAGCCGCAGAAGCCGTCGATGGGTCATTTGAGGAGACGCACGATTAAAGATTTTGATTCAGTAGAGGTTTTCCTCATGAATAGGAGTCATATCACACTACTGCCTATTGAGAGGCAGGACTACGAAATTAAGGCACATATCATCAGTTTGTAAAGCATAATAAAATTCATGGCTTAGCTCACAAGCATCCGATGAAACATCTGAATATGATTGAGGATATGTCTAATAGTACTCTCTCCAATGGGGTTCCACTTGTTATCTAAAGAGTAAATTGTTTACCTTCTATCTAGCTGACATGACACTTAGGTGTTCAAGTTATTTGCACCAGCTTCTCTTACTACATGGGATGAGGTCACGAGAGCTTACCTTGGTCACTTTTACACCAATTCTATATCTTAGCACCTGAGGAACAAGATCTCGGGTATCCAATAGGGAACAATTGAATCCTTCTATGTGGCTTGGGAGCGTTTCAAAAAATACATCAGAGATTGCCAACATCATAGTTTCTCAAAGGAGTGTTTGATGAAAGCTTTCTATTGGGGCATTAAGGCCAACTATCAGCTATCTTTAGATGCATCTAGCAATGGAGATTTCATGACCAAGTCTACTGAGGATGCCTATTAGCTGAATTAGAATCTCGCATCTAGCAATAACAATTATTGCCCAAATTATGACAAATCTACAAGAGGGGATACTTTTGAATGTGCACATACTAAAGCCGAGGTTAAGATAATGATGGCTCAATTACTAAAGAATCAATAAATCAAAGCAAAATATGTTAGCTCTTCTGGAACATGGATAAATCGATTGCATGGGAGACCTAGTATAAAAATTTTCCATTTCGTCCAAGAAATTCAATTTTTAATGAAAAGACCCCAAAACGTATAAATACCCTATTAGCACAAAAATTGTGTTATTATACATTATTTTTCACATACCTCTGAACTTTTTCTTTGTATCCTTTAGGCAGACAAATCTTTTTCTCTTGAACCTTTAAAAAAGATTTCTAAACCTTATTTAGTTATTCGTTTCATTATGTCTTTCCTTTTATCTATCAATTTGTGTTTTTTTAATTAAGTTTGAGTGGTGTAATAGTTAAGTATTAGGGCTTCATTGGATTTCATGATCTACAAATCATGTTGTTAGATTTGGAAAATTATCATGATAATTTGTCATCTATGTTGAACTTATTTCTTTAATTAGATTAGCTACCTGACTCAAGATATTAGGTTGATAGATTCAATATGAGTTAGGCTAGAAACGAAAAACATCTCTTAGATGAGAAAAATATCATTAACCAACGGGAGTTAATGTGAGGTATTTTTGTGAAAATATGAAACTTGATCTTCATGCAAGTTTAGTCGTTTTGAATTCACCAGAGTTAGTTTTCTTAGTTCTAAACATAAGATATAAATACTCTGGGAAAAGATGTTTTGTTTCTGTGATTAGAGTTTAAGAACGTTGCTTCATTATCTCCCTGTTTGATTACATATTTACCAATCATGCTTGTTGGTGTCAAAAATGGTCATCTCGAAATCAATGTTCAAGATCGCATCGCTAATCGGACTTACTCGGAAACACGACCAACAGCT
>OVAN01003941.1:0-27330 GCA_900406275.1 Anastatica hierochuntica
ATGAAGAAGCTTGCAAAGAGTGAGAGACTGGCAATTCACATCTCGACCGCAGCGAACCTGATGCTCTTTGTGGCTAAAGTTTATGTCTCTTTGGAGAGTAGATTCATGGCTATGATTGCTTCAACTTTGGACTCTCTCTTGGATCTCTTGTCTGGTTTTATCCTCTGGTTTACAGCTAATGCCATGAGCAAAGTAAACCATTTTCACTATCCAATTGGAAAGCGTAGGATGCAACACGCGACATCTAAACTTCTTTGTTTGGTTTTGTTCTATTTCAACCCTGGCCAGTTTTCTCCACCACCTTACTTGTCTCACAAGAAAGATTACAAGAGTTTGGGGTAATATTTCATATAATGGTGATAAACTTTTTTGAGTTTTAGGAGATAAGAAAGGAGATGCATATATTCATTCATTTACTTAAAAACACAAAAGCTGATGTTCCTTTGTTGCTTTTCGTCTTGACAGTGTTGTCATCGTAGATAAGAAAGTATAAGTTCCAAATTGAGATTCGCAGATGATTACTTCCACCATCTGATTTTGAGAGGTGTATGTTTCCGGCAAAGTCTTTTGGTTCCTTTTATGTTATATAGCTAAAATAATAGTATATATCTTTCTTTCTTTTCGCCAACAATAGTATATATCTTTGATTGTATAAAGAATAATTAAAAATATTTATCTAATAAAATTTAAAATATATCAAATTGTATTAGATAAACAGTATTTAAAAATACAAGTAAAAATCTTATATTAACTACTTTTTATTTTAAAAATTAAATGATTTTTTCCTTTGAAATATTTGAATGACAATATAATATTTAGAAATTGTTATACTACGTTAAAACTTTCAAAATGAAACAGTAATAACTATAATACATTGTGTATTTAGGTTTATATAATAAGAACTCTTTTCATGAAACATTATATCTACAAAGTTACAATTTAAATATTTATTATAGTGAATGCTATGAAATATATCGACAAAGTAATTTGTTAATCCACTAATATATACAAAATCTATAACTTAAGTTCAATACATTTAACATTAGTGTGACATGTACTAAAATGTTGCTTCAAAATCTTTTGAAATTTATTAGTTATTTGATCGGGTTATGAAATGTGTCAAATATTTAAGTTTTATAAAGTTGTATAAATGTCAAAGATCTAACTACATTGTTTCCAAATTGGAAAGTAAAAAAATGTGTCAAAGGTTAAATATAAACTCTAAATAGTACAATCCTTCAACTAACATCATTACTTCAGTGATGAAAAGAGAAAGTAGTAGAAACCATTAAATAAAATGAATAAGAAAGTAGAAATCTTGAAGATATCACATACCATAAGTAGGTAATTTTTCAACAAATGAAGTGTTAAAAGAGAATAATACACATACCTCTACTTATTTAAGCTAAAAAGGAAAATCAAACTTCGATTTCAAAGAATTGAATGTAGTGACTTATAAACGTACTAATCCCACTTCGCTTCTTCCTCGAAATGAATGTAGTAGGATGAGTTATTATGTTTTATTATTGTCAATACCTTGTGTTACAAGTTACTGGTTTCACCAGTAGTAGATCCACATTGCGTAAGAGAAGGGCAGTTGCTCCGATTATTTTTTCAAAATTCCATGTAAAATCCGTTATAATTTCAATAGTGCCTCTCCATTTTTGTAGTTTAATCCTTAGTTTTTAAACAATTTAAATATTGCCGCCCCCCAAAAAAATAATGTCTACATTAGCCACGAGGTCTCACCTTCTTAAAGTTTAATCTTAAATTTGGATTAATTTTTCAAAAACAAACCATGTTCGTGCCTTGCACGGCATGACTTGTTTTCTTGTAAAAATATTTATTAGTCGTCTTGCTAATGAAGAGTATAAAAGGTGTGTGCATATTTTCGGTAGGTTCATGAGACTTTGGAAAACACTTTGATTTTTGTTTATATTTTGTAGTAAAGCTTGATTCATATTTGTGATTGTTACTTCCTTCATTTGATCTTCATGATTAGCATACCAATTTTTATTTTATTACTCATAGCATCTTTAACGGGGTATGTTAAGTGGGTTTCTTAACATCTTTTTGATTAAAAAATTGCGAAGACCCTACAATAAAATAAGAAACCGTTCCCAGCAGACACAAAATAAGAAACGATTTGTGTTAGTTTCTTGAACGCGGATCCCATCGACACGTGGCGGTCCGCGATTGGTTCTTTTTAATTATTATTATTATTTTTTTAATCAGAAGAAAAAAAATTAAGAAACCCAAATGGGTTTCTAGGAATAATGATGCCTTAAGTTACTGCGGATCATATGCGAAATTTTGTTTTCATCGAGGAATAATAATTGATCGCCCCATTTTCACGCCTAGTTAAAGAAAATGAAAGTGTGTATATCAACGCCTTGTTAGTGGAATATAAAAGGCAAGTGATGGGAGTGAATAATTATATGACTTCTTGTACTTCAAAAATCCAAACTGTTTTACACACTTCTAAACAAACCTATGATTCTTTCATATCGGAAACAATTTTATCCTCTTGTTCTACAATTTCCCCATCTGACCCAATGCAAATCCCAAAGCCCTGTCTCTAAAAAAAAGAACATGAAGACATGGAATGATTGGAGAAGAAAATACATAAAGCAAAAAGCATGTATGTACAGCTTTTGTCGAAACCTTTCCGAAGCGAAATATTTTATTTGTAAAAAAAATGTGAACACAAACAAATGACATATCTTTCTTATTATATAAAACATACATCTGTTCGACGTGAACTTGACACCCCATCAAATTATAACTCATGATTTCGACATGTATCACTAATCGATCGGATTATTGACATGCGTGAAATATTTAAAATTTCTAATTTCGTGTAAACAAATTTTCTATTTTACATAAATAAGTAAATTGTCTATTTCCATTAAATATTAAAAGTTGAAAATTAAATATTTTATTTTTGTTAAAACATTCAATATCTTCTATACTATTGTTAAATGAGAAGTCAAAAGCTCACACTATACTATTACAAAACGCATTGGTGGCGTGGCGTTGTCAAAATTTTTCTCGATTTAAAGAATGCCAAAAAATAGTTCAGATGGTTATGTGGCCTCATCTCGACAGTTCCTTGTTTTATTTTCTTGCGTGGCGTCGTAGGATTCATTCATTACGTTCTTCCAACCGATTTTGGACGATTATAACTCAACTCAAAATTGTGTATTTATCTCTTAAAATAATTAAGGGATTTTCAACCAATGAAAAAGGAGTAATGTCGTCTAATGTATCTCTTGTTTGCAATCTTTGCTACCTTTATTTTTTCTTAGTGTTTATCTTTTGGAATTATTTTTATTTTCAAGAAAAAGTTAAATTCTAAATTGTTAATCTACTCATGGTGGTTCCTCTTTTACCTTATACTGTCAAAACCTTTAGGTGTTTCGACCGACTCTACAAAGGTTCATATGTTTTGGTGAAATCATCAATCACTTTAGTATAAGATCCTAATCGATGATCTCTTCTTATAAATAATCTATTTTCGTGTTTTTTAACTACTTATATAAACGATCTCACCATGTGACCAACCTCCACGAAATCATACATGAGTCATTTTTTTCTTTGTCGTTATTTTTTTCCGTGTATATATATTTTTTTCTTTTGGCTAATTCCCGTGTATACTTTTTTTTAATTTTTTTTTCTGTATTCATTTTTTAATTTCCTTTGGCTAATCTACTCATATAAACAATCCCACCATGGCACTAAAACCTCTACTGAAATTATATATGAGTCGTGTTTTCTTTGTCATTATTTTTTTGGGTCTATGTTTGTTTTATTTTTGTTGTAAAAAAGCTTTTAGTCTCTTATAATTCTAGGGTGTCACTTCTCTTCTGTTAATTTAGTTTGATTGCGAGACGAGACGTTTTAATGGGAGAATCGAGTTCATGAAAAGTTTACTTGGGTAATTAAGAACTTCTCATCTTTACAATATGAGTACATCAATTCTAATAAGTTCGTGATCATTTTTTGCAAACGATTAAAAAAATTAACTTGTGATGGAGGTGGATTCCACCCTACCAATCCGATTTGAATAACCAGAACATCGAACCGGGAGTGGAAAATAGGTTGCGAAGGCCCATAGCAGAATAGAAGGGGGTGCAAGAGAGGTAAGAGCCACGAAAGAAAGGAAAACCCATATCTCTAAGTCAACAACAAAATCAACGGAATCAGGGAACATTAATTCACGCATTGATGAAGGAAGATTCTCCAGGAAATATCTAGAAACGGTTATGATATGCTCAACACCTATAAAAGAAGAAGGAAGGTCACGAGGAAGAGGATTAATTTTCACATTTTTGACACTAAAACTAGCTCTCACATTATATTACACTGTACACACGATTCATTCAATAAAATCACTACTTTTCCGAACATTTACATTGCGAATTGTACATCTCGGTTCGGAGTTGGATTTTGAGATCCATCACTTGGTTTTTTATGCTTTTGATCTCAGTTAGGTTAAGATGAGAAGTTATAAACTGCTACAAAAATAATTTTGTAGCAAAAATATTTTTTTATAAACTGCTATAAATTTTTTTTGTAGCTATGTGGTCGTCGCAAATTTATGTTTGTAGTAAATTGAAGTAATTTGCTACAAATTAATGTCAAAAAGTTTGGTGGCAAATTGTTTCAAATTAACTACGATATTTTTGAACCAAAGTGTGTGTGTATATATATATATATATATATATATATATGTGTGTGTGTATGTGAGTGAGTGTGTGCGCGCGCGCGTACACGTGCATGTGTGTGCACGTGTATGTGCGTGCACGTGCGTGTGCGTTCGTGTGCGCGTGCGTGCGTGCGTGCGTGTGAGTGTGAAAATCCACTAGTTTTTCATAAATGAATAGATACATATACTTACTCAAAAAATCACTAATTTTATAAATAAAAATGATTTTATTAATCAAATTAATAACAGACGGGAGAGGAGCAAGTGGGACAGTGGTTGCACCTTCCTCTAGTAAGATGAACTATTTGTTATTAGGCTAGATGACAAAAAAATTAATAACAAACGAATAAAAATTATTAAAATTAAAATATATTTAAATTCATTAAAAAATACATTGTATTACTTGTGACTCAAAAGAAACAATACAACTTTTTTGGGTAAAATACAACTTAGTGTATCTACAAATTTCTACAGAGCAAAAGGGATGGTGGACATCATCGCTGCAGTGGTGACCATCAAGGATTGAGTGTCGATGAGGAAGATGGCACCAATGGTTGGTGGTGAGCACATAGGGGGAGAAAACGAGAACATGGTGAGAACCGGAGCGGTGGTGGATCTCACAAAGATTTTAAGTAAAAATTTCAATCCTTAGATTCTTTTAAAGCAACCTTTGGAATCGCGTAAAAACTAGGTGAGACTTCTTTTTAATTGTATGTCTTTTTGTTACTACATATTATATGGTTAAGTTATGATAATATGGGTTATGTACATATTAGTGATTTAGTATATATCGAGTATCTAGATTAGATCTAGACGTTATGTATAAATATGGGTTTAAACCCTAAAGATCAAGAACAAAAACTCTTTTATACGTTCTAAGGTTTTTGACATGGTATCAGAGTCATTACCCTAAAAACTTCTAAACACAATTTTTCGATTGATTGAATTGATTAACAGAGGGTTCTGTTTTTTATTTCTATGTTTTGATTCAAGTTGGTGTTATTTACGTTTTTGTGTGGTGATTGAATTGAGTCTTTGAGATATGGTGACTACTTCTGAAGATCCCAAAGACTCTGAGATGAGCTCTACGAAAAAGGCGACAGAAGGTGCTAAGGCACGATTAGATGTTCAAAGGAGAACTATCTCTCCTTATGATTCATCACCAAATGATTATTCAGGTTTGGTGATCTCTCAACCACGGTTGAAAGGGCAAAATTACACTGAGTGATCGACGAATCTAAGGTTGTAACTACGAGCAAGGAAGAAATTCGGATTCGTTGATAGATCAATTCCTTGTCCCTCTGCAGATGATGGAGATTTTGAAGATTGGTGGACCAATAACGCTTTTATTTTGTCATGGATCAAGTTAACAGTGGCTGAGGATGTGCGTTCAACGTTGTCTAGTTTGGAAATTGCGAGTGATCTTTGGGATCACATAAAGCTGCGTTATTCAGTTAAGAATGGGCAACATGTGCAGAGAATCAAGGTAGAGTTGGCGACTTGTTGTCAGCATGGTCTCACCATTGAAGCATATTATGGAAGGTTAATACAACTATGGACTGCCTTAGCTGAGCTTAGAGGAAATAAGAACTGTGGTTGCCCGATTGGAGTCGAGTTACAGAGAGAAAGAGAGGAAGATAGACTTCACGAGTTCTTGAAAGGATTAGATGAATCAGTGTTTGGAACTGTGAAGTCGAATTTGCTATCTTGAGATCCACTTCCAAAGCTTGATGAAGCATATAATGTTCTTTAAGACGAGGAATGTCGGAAAACATCTCGGGTTGTGGATGAAAGGAGCATGAATAATGTTGCTTTTGCGATTCAAACTTCTTCTCAAAGTACTCAAAATCGCAATTCTGGTTTCTCTCAACGTAAGGTTCGGTCCAAGCTGGTATGCAATAGCTGTCAAAGACATGGACATTCTGTCGATAATTTTTTTCGAGCTCTCGGGCATCTGAGATGGTGGGAAGACCGTCCTACAACTCGTCTCAATGCTGGTCGCGGCAGAGGTACGAGAGCTCCTATGTCACGATCTGCTATGGTGACTGATGGTGCTCGTAGTAATGCAGTGGTCATGACACAACCTGCACCTATGGTGAATAACATTACTTCTCAAGATCGTGTAGGCTTGAGTGGTCTAACCGATGACTAGTGGCATACTTTGGTCGCGATGTTGAAGGACCGCAAGCCTCCTACCAATGAGTCTATCTCTCGTATGTATTTTCTTGGCTCTTGGGTTGTTGATAATGGTGCGACTAATCATATGACAGGCTCCCTGAACTTCTTGACCGATGTTTGTGATATGGTTCCTTTGCCTGTGAAACTCCCTGATGGAAGGTTCACTTTTGCGAAACAGAAAGGAACAATTTTGTTGGGTTCTACGCTTCGTTTATAGAACGTGCTCTTTATTGATGGTTTGCAGTGTCATATGGTTTTTGTTTCTCAGTTGAATCGGGATAGTGCGTGTGTATTTCAGATTACTGATAAGTTGTGCGTTATCCATGACCACATTACCAAGAGACTAATTGGAGTGATTGACCAGTTGCAGGGCTTGTATTTTTTGCGTGGGATGGAATTTGCGGGTGCTATGTATCAGGAGAATCAAGTTTCTACGGATGTCTGGCATCATCGTTTAGGTCATCCCTCTTACAAAGTTTTAGATATGCTTTCTATTTCTGGTGTTTCTGCTTCTAGTGATTTGAAGAATAAAGTGTGTGAAACTTGTATTCATGCTAAACAATCTCTTACTCGATTTTCTACAAGTATTAATAAAACGAAGAGTTTATTTGAATTGGTGCATTGTGACTTGTGGAGACCATATCAGACTCCGGCTCATTGCGGTGCTCGATACTTCCTAACGATTATTGATGATTATTCTCGTACTGTTTGGTTTTATCTCTTGAATTCGAAACAAGATGCCACTACTACTCTATGCAACTATGTTACACTCATCGAGACTCAGTTTGATGCGAAAGTTCAAGCTATTCGGAGTGACAATGGCACCGAATTTTTGTGTCTTACACCATATTTTTCCCGAGAAAGGAATAATACATGAAACTTCTTGTATTTACACACCTCAACAGAATGGAAGGGTTGAGAGGAAGCACTGTCATGTTCTCAAGGGTTGAGAGGAAGCACCGTCATGTTCTAAACCAAACTCCAACCCCATTGCTTAATGGCCGCCTCCTTTGAATCATTTGATGATTTACGGTTGTTTA
Organism: Anastatica hierochuntica; assembly: GCA_900406275.1. NCBI lineage: Eukaryota > Viridiplantae > Streptophyta > Magnoliopsida > Brassicales > Brassicaceae > Anastatica > Anastatica hierochuntica. The sequence goes on from OVAN01003941.1 coordinate 7,927, forward strand.
TGTTACTAAGATAACCAACATCATCGTGGGGATAAGTTCACTACGCGGAGCATTAGATGCATATTCTTGGGTTATCTGTCAGGTAAAAAGGGATGGAGAGTTTATGACTTGGATACTAAAAAAGTTTTTGTGTCTTGTGATGAGGTAGTCTGTGAGAATAAGTTTCCTTTCCACTCGACAAATGCTCCAGTACTCTCGTTGCCATAGAATACGCCATTGGGCGTTACATCTGATCCAGGACCTCCGGTTCTTGAAGATTCTCCGATTGTTGGGTCTAACCTGATACTGCCTTTGGTTGTGGTTCAGTCAACACCGCCTGAAACTTTTGTGGATCCTCTATTACTTGTTGAGGAAGATTCTGAGTTTGAACAATTAAAGCTAGAGGTGCAACCGCTACCTGAATCATCTCCACCACAATCTTCTTCTTCTCCGGTCCGTGTAGAGTTGTCCCAAGAAGATACAACTCCTTTGGATGCTGAGATATCTCAAGTAGCTGTTGGCGTTGTGCCGAAGGAGCAGCTTGGTCATGGCCTTCAGCAACGTACATCACCATCTAAGCTCAAAGATTATGTTCTTCAAACTGTCATCCCCACTTCTCTTGAGGATGATTCATCACCATAACATATCTTTTTATGTAGACTGTGATAATTTTTCAGAAACACATTAAGCTTTTTTGGTTGTTCTTACGTCGCATGGGATACCTAAGACATATGCAGAGGTTGTTCTTCATGAAGTTTGGTGAGCGACAATGCGTCTTGAGATAGAATCTCTTTAAAAAAAGTTAGAAATGGACGATAGAAACGTTGCCTAGAGGCAAGAAGGAAATTGCATGTAAGTGGGGTTTCACTGTCAAATTATGCTCTAACGTTAGCTTGGAACGTTACAAAGCGCGCCTTGTGTCTTGAGATAATCGTCAGGTTGAAGGCAGTGACTTTGAGGAGACCTTTTCTCCGGTAGTTAAGATGACTACTATGAGATCATTTTTTCATGTCGCTGCTTCTAGAGACTGGGGGGTACATCAAATAGATGTACATAATACTTTTTTACATGGTGATTTAGATGAAGAGGTTTTTATGCGTTTACCTCCTGGTTTTAATGTGTCTGATCCTACAAAGGTATGTCATTTGAGGAAGTCCCTTTATGGTCTTAAGCAGTCATCACTGTGTTGGTTTGCTAAGTTGACTACGACTTTACTTGACTATGGTTTTACTCAATCCATTCTCGACTGCTCCTTGTTCAAGCTCGACAAAGGAGCTGATCGCTTACATATCTTGGTTTATGTCGATGACTTGGTCATATCTAGGAGCTCTCTTGCACTTATTGGAACGTTTAAAAGGTACTTGGTACGTGTTTTCGCATGAAAGATCTTGGTATTTCAAATTTTTTCCTTGGTATTAAGATTTCTCGGAGTAGTTCGGGGATATATTTATGTCAACGAAAGTACATTCTTGACATTGTTGCTGAGACAGGTATACTTGGATCTCGCCCTGATGTGTTTCCACTAGAGCAAAATCATCGTCTCGCTTTAGATGATGGACCAATTTTTGATGATGTTGCGCAATATCGCCGGTTGATAGGACGCATTTATCTTGCAATCACGCGTCCAAACTTATCTTATGTGGTTCATGTTCTCTCATAGTTTATGCATAAGTCGCGAGTTGCACATTGGAAAGTTGCCCTTCGAGTTGTGCGATACTTGAAAGGAACTCCAGGCCATGGTATTCTCCTTAAAGCACATACAAATTTAACATTGGTAGCATGGTGTGATGCTGATTGGGGAAGTTGTCCTACTACTCGTAAGTCGGTTACGGGTTGGTTTATTCAACTGGGAGATTCTCCGGTATCTTGGAAAACAAAGAAACGGAAAGTTTTTTCGTGTTCTTCGGCAGAAGCAGAGTATTGTGCCATGGCTTATACGATGAATGAGCTCATCTGGTTGAAGAATCTTCTTTGAGACATGGGTGTGGAGCATTTGGCTCCTATTCCGTTATTTTGTGACAATCAAGCAGCTTTCCTTATTGCCAAAATCCGGTGTTTCATGAACGTACGAAACACGTTGAGTTAGATTGTCACAGGATCCGAAATGAGCTACTAAATGGAACTATTACAACATGACATGTTACTACCACACTGGATATTTTTACAAAGGCACTTGAGAAACAAGCGTTTCATGAGTTCTTAGACAACTTGGTAGTTTGTGACCTCCACGCTCCAACTTGAGAGAGTGTTATAATATACATATTATATGGTTAAGTTATGTTAATATGAGTTATGTAGATATTACTCATTTAGTATATATCCAGTATCTAGGTCTAAACGTTTTGTATAAATATGGGTTTAAACCCTAAATATCAAAAACAAGAACTCTTCTATACGTTCTAAGGTTTTTGACACTTTTTCAACCTACGATGGTCTCCAAGGCGGAGCTTGGCGGTAGCTTGATCTGAAAAAAGAAAAGTTAGATCTGATAAAGATTAGGAGGGAGAAGAAGAAGAAGAAGAGGAGGAAGGAGACGTATAATAGAATAAGGAGACAAGAAGAAGAGGTGAAGAGAAGACTTACAATGGTGGATTCGTGGTTGTTTGTCCCGTCGGTGGTGGGGGAGAGCAAAAAAGTGGACAATGTGTTAAGAGTAGAAGATAAAGAAAAGAGATAGTTTGTGTCCATTGGATCTGTTTTTATCAATGATGGATATTAAAGCAAAAGGAGGTCCTTGTCTATACAAAATTAAGCAATGAGAAGTTAGCTTTTTTTGTCAGCCCGTTGAAAGTTTCAGCACTTTCATTATTTTTGTATTTGTTTGATAACTTTTGCAATTATATGTGTGTTTGCTAAATTAGTTGTGATAGACAAACTAATGTATGTAAACGAAAAAACACAAACTAATGTATATATTCTAGACATTATTGTGTTTTTTTACATGTCTCACTCATAATCAACCTCATTTGCATATTTTAGATTTATAATTTTTGATTATTTTGATGTTTGAATTTAGGTTTAGGATTTTAGGTTTAGAAAATAATTAGGTTTGGGTTTGTTTTGAAAGTTTTTGTAAGTATTGGATTTTCGTATTTTGGTTAACTATAGTAATCATTTTTGTGTGTTGTAGTTTTGTTTTTTGTGCATTTAATATCTTGTGAAAACTTGAGCTGAATTTGTTTAATTTTCATTTTCACATAGTTAAAGAATTTTTTGTGACTATTAGTAGCTATGACAAATAAAATTAGCCACAAAAATATTTTATAATAAATTAGTAGCAACTTATTACAAAATATTACGAAATAATATGGTATCAAAATTAATACAATTAAACTTAACTAATTTTTAGTAATTTGTTACATTATAAAATTGTAACTAAAGTGTCACTAATTAACTATGTATTGCCACAAAATGTTATAAATTATATTATTATTTTATTTGTTACTCATTTGTTTCAATCTGTCGCAAAATATTGCTACAAGTTATTGTCCTAGCAAAATTCGTAACTATATCCAATGTTTTTTGTAGTGTAAGGTTTATATTATGTGTCACACCTACTGTTGTTTTTTGTTTTTGTTGCTTTCAAGCGTCTTATGGCTCTTCCCAAGGGAAATAAATTTAATTTTTTGTTTCTATATCTCGTGGTTGTTGATTATAGATTTTTGCCTTGTGGATTGAAAAGACAAAGAAAATTTCAACTGTGTATTGTAAACCAACATTTACGGAGACTATCCCAAGTTAAAGGTTGAATCTTTGCCTTAAAATTATGTTAAGAACAAGAAAGTAGTCATGTTTTTTCATGGGATTGTACTAAGTAGTACGTTGTTCAATGCATTTTTGGATTTTGATCGGTTCTAGCTTTTGAGATTTTACAGAAAGATACAAGTTGTTTGATCAGGAGACTCCTGCTCGGATTTTATATCCATGTTTCCTCTAGGTCATGCAGAAGTAAATGGTGGATTTCTTATTAATGACCGAAATCAAGATTGTTGTCGAGGTAGATGTTGTTGAAGTTATTGGCAAATCTGATGTATCATCAAAGTAGTATGATGAGGAACAAACCTAATCTCTTATTAGTGTAAACAATGATCACACTGTCGTGTCTAATGGCTTGCTAAACAAGGCACTGAAAGCGTTAATGTCATTAAGTTTCAAGTTCTTCATTTTCACACATATATATGGCCAATGTGTGCAACTTACTTTCATACTTTGTTCATTCGCAGGTGGATCTTGTGAGACGTATTTTTGGAAAACAATGAAGACCTGGTAGAGGCATACAATGCACTAACATAAATGAAAGTTTCAATTTTAAATGTGGATTGACTGGATTTTTCTTTAGTTGGTGAAGTCATGAAGCGTTTGAGAAGCTATACCTGCCAATTGACTTGGTTTTGTGAAGAGAACATTTTTTATTTAAGTTTATACTTAAATGTCGTCACTATGTTGTTCCTAAATCTGTATATGTAGCTTGTATTTGCTTTAAGGGTCTTTTTGTTTTACCTTTTTTTGTCTTGGATAAGTTTGAGTTTGTGTTGGAAAAATCATATTTTCTAAGGTATTCGAATAAATAAACTACTCCCTCCCTTTAATATTAATAGATGTTTGAGGTAAAACAATTATTTTAATTTAAAAGATATTTTCAGTTTTTAATGCAAAATTAAATAGGTTTTTTACACTTTTGACTATTTGTATTCATAATATTGAATTTTTTATTGGTTGAATTGTGATTAGTTATATGATAAATGATGTTTTAGTTTATAAAAACAAGAAAAAATAATGATTTCTTAATTTATGTGCCAAAACCTTAAACATTTAATATTTTGAAATAGAGAGAATATAATATATGATATTATATTTGGTAAGCTGTCGATTTAATCATTATTTTAGAATTCTTAATGCAATAGAATCAAGATTTTCAAATTAGAATTAGAAGGAAAAGAACATAAACTAATTTTTTGATAAAAGAATTGAAACTGATTATTATTTTAGGGTCAATGCTTTCTTAATTTAGCCTCTATATTTGAAACCACATGTCTTGTTGATTTGCTTATTAAGATTAGTAGTTTGTGATCTCTTTCGTTAAACATTTGTTTGTATATTATACTTTATGAATCTTTAAATGATTTTAGTGGTGGCAAGACCAAGCATAAACTTTAATGAAAGAAAAACTTATCTTTTATTGCGGAATAATGCTAATTATATAGCCTCAAATTACCATTATACTTACTTTTCTTATATATAAGAAAAACACGCATTGAGTGTGTGAGTGTTAACATAGATCAATAACCACATTAATATTATAGATGAACAAAATAAGTTTGAACTCGAATCAGAACAATCTTAATATCCAAATAGGTTCAAAGTGCCTACTCAATTGGATATCAAGTATTATCCGAACGGATACTCGATAATATTCGATATCTAAATATCCATTTACCCAAATGACAATTATAAGTTTGATAAAATTAGCTACTTTAGGATATTACGTATATTTTAAGATAAACATATAAAATTGAGGTACATCCGATGGAGAACCCTTCAATGCAAATCTTTTAGCTTTATTATGTTGATTTTTCGGACATCCTCTCTCGTAATACGGACGTGAGCACTTTCTTTTGTAATTTTTTGAACTTCGTTTATTATCAATCGAGACGTATTTTGGTGTAACGAGAACTTGTTAACTAACCTCTGTCGATAGTGTATGTGAAACTAGGGTTAATGAATGTTTGAATTGAGCTTTGGAAACCAAACCATGCTCATGCACGAAGTTAAGTTTCTTGAACCTTAATAGAAAGTTACATGACTGTTGGATCCGGAATCCACACAGAATACCGGGTGTACGTTTTGCAACGATGTATGAGAAAAAGACTGTATTTTATTGATTACTCAGAATGCTTAAGGCGATTACAAGCTAAGTTTTTTTAGAGAGAAGAACCCCTCCCTTCTTCTAAGCTCCTCCTCCTTCTTTTATACTCCTTTGCCTTGTAACTCCTCCATTATTGTGCATTAATTCTCTCTATTAATGCTTGATTCTGCGGTTATTATCTCCCCATAGCTTGAACTAATTGGGCCTCTTCTCCCCCTCGCAATTTGGGCCTGATTACCTTAATGGGCCTTAATGACCCACTGGCATTTTGGTTCCTTTGCCAAATCTCGGGTCGGTTTACTCCAAACCGGGTACGGGTGGAACCACCACCACCAATGACGACGCTAAACGAGGAACTATGCTTCAAAAACATGCGGTTACAAAAATACTCAATTGTTGGAATTAAGTTTCCGAAAACAAAACATATTTATGCAAGGCACGAGCCAATACCTAGTTAATTATTATATATGCAAACATGATTAAATTATAATATTTAGTTAAGAACATTTTTTCACGTGATATTAAAAATCTTAGATTAATTTGGATGATATTGATTATAGTTCATAATTTTTCAATAACTAATAATGGTTTCTTCATTTTAAATTTATGGGTTAGAATTGCGTGAATTTCAACTTTAAAAACCTATTTTTAATGATATTCTTAAACTTATCTAGTATTATATATTGCAATATTTTTTAACAATATGTGGTCAATTGGTTTTTTATTTTTTTCATCTCCATTAATTCTCCACCAAGAATAGTTGCTTTTTCAATAATATTTAGAAAAACTCCACGTCAACGTTTCTAGTTAAAACTCAATGACCCAATTTTTGGGCCTTTAGCGCTTTAGTAAGCTTATCTACCTTGTATTCTTTCTCCTTTATGAGCCTTTAGAGTCTTAGTAAACTTGTCTACCTTGTATTCTTTCTCCTTTTTCTTCCATGCATTTTCCATGTTTTTCTTTTGTATTACAGTTCTGTCTCTGCTCAAACCTTGATCCCTTCTAATTTCAACCGAAAACACTATTTCTATTATTTTTCGATTTAATGTATCTTTTTCCAAAACCAGGGTACTGGAACGACATTTTCGTGGGGGAAATCTTCTCATTTTTGTAGTTGACAGACATACTAACCTTTAAAGCATGACTTCCATTCTTTGATGAAGTCACCACCAATTCTACATTTTCTAAATATTCCTTCTAAACTAGTTCAAAACCCGTACCATGACTACATGAGTAATACAATTGCAATGCTCTTTCGATTTTTCGATTGTTCATTTGTTCTTAGTTTGCTCATGATCTATAGACTTAGTTAAAGGTTTTTCTTTACAAGTTTTTACTTGAGGGATTTATCACTAAAAATCATTGTTATATATATTCATAATTAAGTAAAAGAAACTAATCCTAACTTCTTAGACTATAACATAAGCTAATTGTAAAACATTCCTTTGCTGTCGTGTTTAAATTATGTTGTCCTTCTAGAACGAGGTCTGTAAAGGTTAACATGGTTACAAAAGTGCCTCCAAGACATACTCAAAAAATGCAAGTGGTAATTTTTCCAAGATCAACATCTCATTGGAAGCCTCTATGAAAACATCCTCTGGGACTCTCACATCTTGAACATTTCCTTTTGACTAGTAATAGATTGAATTTGTTTCTATTGCAATGCTTCATGTTGCATGCAGCTAAGTAAGTGTTCCACATGATGTTGCACATTAAAAAATCTTATGACAATAATGGCATCAACCTTCAAGCCATACTCTCAACAAATGCAAGTGATAATTTCCCCAAGACCACCATCTTACTGGAAGCCTCTATGAAAATATCCTCTGAAACTCTTGCATCCTGAAGATTCCCTCCTTGACTAATAAAAAATTGATTTGTTTATGTTTCTATGCTTCATATTGCATGCAACTACCTAGTTGGTTCTGCAAGTTTAGCGTTTCAGAAGATGTTGTACAACAAAAAATCTTATGACAATAATGACATATGCATTTGCCATTATTTTTCTTTGTTCTAATGAATTGTTCTCAAATCAGTGACATTGTATTGATTTTTTCTATGCCTCATACCCTCCTTCCTTTTGCCTCGTATATCAAATCCAGAGCTTCTAAATTGTTCTTACGTTTTGTGTGTTTCAGTTTCTTTGTCAACACCATTATTTTATAAAACTAATGAGGAATCCATCTACAAGATAGAATAATACAAACTACAAAAATAAGGGGAGAGAGAGAGAGAGAGAGAGAGAGAGAGAGAGAGAGAGCTTAGATACGGATCAAAACAACAGATCACTAGAGATTTTTAAATTGAAACATGTAAGTTCTAAACTAAAAAACTCATAGTAAGAACATTCACTAAAAGATAGTTATAGACACATGTACGATTCAAATCAAACAACTAAACAAAAAGAATGCTTAAGTTTAAAAAGTAAGAACTAGAGCAAAACAAAGAAACTATGAGATCATAGCACAAATATTCAAAAACAGAAATAACCTTTGTTGATATTGTAACAAGTAATAACCGAAGAAGAAGAAAATGTCGAAATAAAAAAAAAGCAGAAGTGAAAAGAATGAGTAAGAAAGGTAAATGTGAATGTGATTAACTTATGGATACCTCTGTAAGAGGAGAATTTGTTGAGAACAAGGGTTCTTGTAACACTCTTTTCTTGACCCTCACGTGTGTTCTGACACCCTATCTCTAAGTCTGAGGGCCCACCATATCTGATAGTCTGGAATTTTACTTCGGAAGACTTCAAAGAGTTGACTTATTGTCTCTGCAAATCAAGATGCGATCTTTTTCCATGTTTTATCCTCAATTCGCACGATTCCAAAAATCATTTCTCAGAAAAGTCATTATCCTAGTCTTAACTAAGCATAAGCACGCTTAACCGTGCAGTTTTCTCAGGATAAGTGGCCGAAAATATAAGTCCACTTCGATGATATAGGTAGTCAAATAAATTTTTTTAAACTCTCGTTACACACTATCATGTCTCCATAAACTGAGGTATCACACTCATCTCATTTACAGAGCGCAACGTACACTGTCCGACGGTCAGGAAGTAGCGGGAGGCTTCAAAGAGGTTATTTACTGTCTTTGCAAATCAACATGCGATCTTTGCCCATGTTTTATCGTCAACTCGCACGATTCCAAAAATTATTTCTCGGAAAGTCACCACCCTAACACAACCGCGCTTAATTGTGGTGTTCTCTGAGGACAAGTGACCGGAAAGATAAATGCAATTTGGTGATAGGGGTAGCCAAATAAATTCTTTTATTTAAGTTTATGGAGACACTATTATGTCTCCTTAAACTGAGATATCACACTCACCCCACTTACAAAGCGTAACGCACTCTGTCCGAGGGTCGGGAAGTGTTGGGAGGCTTCAAAAAGGTTATTTACTGTCTTTGCAAATCAACATGCGATCTTTGCCCATGTTTTATCGTTAACTCGCACGATTCCAGAAATTACTTCCCAGAAAGTCACCACCCTAGCACAACCACGCTAAATTTTGGTGTTATCCGAGGACAAGTGACCGGAAAAATAAATGCACTTTGGTGATACATGTAGCCAAATAAATTCTTTTAAGCTCTCCTCACACACTATTATGTCTTTATAAACTGAGGTATCACACTCACCCTCGCTTATAGAGCGCAACGCCCTCGTTGTGCGCAAGGATCATCACCCCGATGGTGTGAGTCCCTAACTTCAAACTCATCATGGTTCGACTCCTACACCAAATTGTAACACCCACTTCCGCCCCTCCCATGTGTTCCAACACCCTCTCTATGGGCCCGAGGGCCTACCATGTCTAACGATCGGGAACGCTACTTCGGGAGGCTTTTCAAGAGTTGATTTACTATCCATTTAAATTATCATGCGATCTTTCCCCGTGTTTTGTCCTCACTCGTACTATTCCAGAAATCAATTCTTGGAAGGTCACCTATCCTAGTTCTACCCCAACGCAAACATGCTTAACTGTTGAGTTCTTTCAGGACAAGTGACCTGATAGAAGAACTACTTATCTTCTCTTAGGTAACAGTCGATCAGTTCGCACCTTTGGCCAATCGAAAAGATAAGTGCATGTTGGTGATATAGGTAGTCAAATCAATTCTTTTAAGCTCTCTTCACAGACTATTGTGTCTCCATAATCCGAGGTAACACAATTCCAAATTTGATAAGTTTCTTAAGTCGAATTGAGAGAATAGAAACCAAAGGAGAAGAGAAGAGAACACAAAAATATTGAGTGATTGATTAATCTTAATTGATTTCGCGAGAAGTAATAATAGATTAGATGGAATTCTTTATAGCATTAGTTCGAATATCATATGATATCTAAACCGAACATATATTCAAAATATCTGAGGATGAGATCCGATCAAGTATTTTTTTTTGACATCATAGTAGATCCAAACTGCCTATTTTGGTTTGGATATTTGGTTCCGGGTATTATGTTCAGACATTTTGTGGACCAACTAACTAGTTGTAAGATTAGACGGGTTTGGATATTATCCCATGGCCGAATGAGGACAGACCAGGAGGTTGTAGGATTAGTGAAATCGCAAAGCAAATGATGTAAAACAATGGACTTGGGCTTACAAGTGGATTTGAAAGTATTTTTTCAGTTCCATCTGTTGATGCTCACAGACACCTATAGAAAACGTACACAGATAGATAATGTATAGAGATTGAAGCATTACCCCCAAACCATTCTTCATTTCCATAAAAGCCCAAAAGAAACAACAACCTTTTTTTTAATATAGAGATTCACGGAGATAGAAGAAGAAGAACAAACAAATAAGATTGAAAGTCCCTTCCTTTTCTTCTCTGTGAAATTCCACCGCATAACAAAAAAAAAAGCAACCATCTCTCTCTCTCTATCTCTTTTCTCTCCTTTGGTCCAACTTGTGAGTCCCAAAGTCTGGTAATTTTTCTCATGAACCATCCATGTAAAATTTTGGTGAAAGTATGGGTCTTTTCTGATCCTTCTCTCCTATGGGTTTGATCATCAACGATCACGATCTCCACCAACACAGAATTCTGATTTTGTTTGGGTTTTTTCTTTGACTGATCGCTTAATATTTATTATCAAATGGTTCTCCTTTAGCGTGAGGTTTGGTGGTGGTTCTGATCTGGGTTTTGTCTTAACTACATAGTCTGCTTATGTTTTTATTAGTTTTTTAAAAATTCAGTTGTGAATCTAATGATGGACTACTTCTCTTGATGATCTTATTGGCTAAAACATGAACAGCATTTCTCGGTTGGTATGTTCATTACCCACTACTTAACATCAAAGGTATCTATCTCCTTTTGTTACTAGATTGTATGTATATCATTGACATTAACTACAAAAGCAACAAAAAAATCTGAAGATTTTGGCTGTTAAAGAGATGTTTGATCATAAGAGTGAACAATGCAGTAGTTTAATCATTGTTTTTGCTGACTATTCAGTGAGTTTTATATATACACACTTGGGAGAATTGCCCTCCAATGGATACTACAACATCTAATGGTATAATCCCCACTACGTTACAACTCCATAGCATCTCCGAGAGTCCTATCACTGCAATAGAGTTGACATTCCCTTCATCTCTGTCGAGGAAACGTCAATGCCTTGGTAATTCTGTTCCTGGCGAATTCCCCTTGGCTTCGTATCCTTCTGTTGTCCTTCATGTTCTCACAACATGTGATTTGGGTCCTCGGGACCTTGCGAAACTCGAGGCTAGTGATGACGCTCTTGTTGTTTTCATGCTTTTTTTGGTTCTGTTTCCCCTTGGGTTTGATGCTACTCTAATTGGTTTTACCTCAGGCAACTTGCTCGTTCTTCAGGAAGCCTGCTAACTTTTCTCCCGACTTTGCACTCTCCATTACGGAAGTTGCAGCTCTCGACTTATGCCAGAAGAGGGCGATATTTAAACGTGTGGGAGAGGAAGAACGCCAAGTAATCAAAAGGAAATGTGGAGGCTCCTGGAAGCAGGTTCTGAGATTCTTGCTACTTGGTGAATTAGGTTACAGGCGCGAGAAATCACAAGCAGTTGCAGGTCCTGGTCATAGCATTGCCGTGACATCAAAGGGTGTTGTTTACTCATTTGGATCTAACAGTTCAGGACAACTAGGACAGGGAAACACTGAAGACACTTGGCAGCCTCGGCCAGTCAGGTTACTCATTTCTGTGATGATTCAGTTCAGCGTAATAGTCAAAAAGGTTGAGTTAATTGGAGGTACATTGTGTTGCAGATCACTTAACGGGATCAGGATCATTCAAGCAGCTGTTGGCACTGATAGAACAATGTTAATCAGTGATGCTGGTGAAGTTTATGCATTTGGAAATGATTATTTTAGCGAGGCCGGGTTAGAGACCCGAGAAAATAAGTTTATCACAACTCCCCAGCGAGTCAAGTCCTTGACAGAAATCTTCGTGGTGCAAGCCGCGATAGGAAATTTCTTCACGGCAGTTTTGTCGAGAGAAGGCAGAGTCTATACAATGTCGTGGGGAAATGATGAAATACTCGGTCACCAATCCGACCTTAACTGTTTGTTGCCTCATCCTTTGTTAGGTGCACTGGAGAACATCCCGGTCGTGCAAATTGCTGCTGGCTATTGCTATCTCCTTGCTCTAGCATTTCAACCCACCGGCATGTGAGTCCCTGTAACATTTCCTTTCTTAAACTGTTTTATATGTGCTTACTGTTGCTATTTTCTTGTTTCTATGTAGGTCGGTCTACTCTGTTGGATGCGGTTTGGGTGGGAAACTTGGGCATGGTTCTACAACCAATGAGAAACAGCCTCGCTTGATTGAGCAGTTTGGTCTTTTAAGGATGGAGCCGGTTATGGTCTCGGCCGGGGCATGGCATGCTGCCGTAGTTGGGAGAGATGGAAGAGTGTGCACGTGGGGATGGGGCCGGTATGGCTGCTTGGGTCATGGAACCGATGAGTCGGAGTTGGCTCCTAAGGTCGTAGAGGGATTGAAAGATGTTAAAGCAGTCCACGTAGCCACTGGAGACTACACAACCTTTGTTGTGTCTGATGATGGCCAGGTCTACTCATTTGGCTGTGGTGAATCAGCCAATCTTGGACAGGTAAGTTTGTTTGTTTTCTTCTTTTGTTTTTTTTTGGTTATAGAATTTAGATAGTGTCCTTGGCATCCGGATTTAGCAGGGCGATGTGGATGAGAATATTCTGACCCCGAAGCTGGTTTCGCCGTTGAAGGAGACAAAAGAGCGTGTGGTTCATGTGAGTTTGACAAACTCGGTGTACTGGACTGGTCATACATTTGCAATGACGGAGTCTGGAACATTATATGCGTTTGGGGCCGGGGACAAAGGGCAGCTGGGGGTGGAGCTGGGTGAAAACATAACAGAAAGAGCAGAACCAGCGAAAGTTGCTGGTGTTGATCTTTCTTAGAGATTTGAAAAATCATCTTCTTACTTTAGGTTTTCATCACCATTGATCTTGACTAATGTTTAAAAGAAGTAAGTGGTTGTACATAGTAACAGGAAGGTAATGACATTTAAGATGATTATGGTTTCTTCTGTTTCTTTGGATATTTTGCGTTGCAACTTAAGCTTTTAGCATATTGCAGTTGATGACAAGTTAGGACTCTCAATGCCATGGACCTGAAACTCTAGGGGGCGTATCAGATTATCACTTTTTTCTATTCATTCAGCTCATAATCAAGTGATTACACTGGAAAACAACACAAACGGACAGATCCGTTTGACAAACTTATAAACGCTTGATAGATCATAAGAAGAAATGTTTCTGCGACCTAACTTGAAACAAGATTCATAACATCAGTTTGTACCGGAATGTTGGCCATTGCTTTTTTTGATTTCGTGCGAACCTTTACAACTGAGTGCAAAGCGGTTAGGATCAAATTTTCCATGGAGAGATAAAGTCTTCATAGGAAAAAGAAAGTCTTCCCTGATATAGAATGGTCTTCTCCGAATGGAGTAATCTCACCAACCATGTGGTTGATTCTACGAGACTAGTTACTCCAAGCATATTAAAATTTTTGAGCTTTTGAAAATTGTATGAACAAATGCTATGTCGTAGTTTAATTTCGCAAAAAGTCGAGATATGCCAAATATACATCCTCAAAGATATTGTCATATACATTTGTGGGTAATTTGGCTGAGGATCCACGCTCCACGAAAGATATGAGTGAGACGCATTTGGATTTGGTGGTGTGTACTTTGCCGAAACTTGACTAGAGGTGGGATTCGGGATTGATCATTGCAACATCCAAACATCACACCAGAAGAGACAATAGCTATCGAATGAATTCCAATCAGATTATATATTGAAAGTGTCAGTTGCCGTGTACAATAGTACGATATGGGTTAGGATGGTCTAATCGGAGAGTTTGATATACATATTTTGGGACCGTCGAAACCCACCATTGTTAAACATAGATATCCCACATCGAAAGTTGGAAGAGATCTTAACTAATATACATTGATATGGGCATCTCCACTCATTACCAGTTTGTTTTGAGTTGGAAACTCATGAAACTTAACATGATATCATATCACAGATCTATACAACCCAACTTGATCCAATAGATTCGACCTAAATTTGGTTCATTTGATTGTTTCTCGAAACACCGAGATATATGGCCAAGAGAGCCATATCTCTGGGGCGTACTAGGGATTGATATATATCTCGCATCGAAAGTTGGAAGAATCCTAACTAATATATAAGTGATATGGATCTCTTTACTCATTGTCAATTGTTTTTGACTTGAAAGTCATGAAACTTAACAACTATCACTTATAACTCTGAACTAGAAAAAAAGTCTGGGTGGATCGAAATTCTAGAAGATTACGAGATCTGAAAGTTCACCATCCATTATATCTGATTAAAATACTCAGAGTAGATGAGGCATCACCGATTCCAAAGTAAGATATAAGTTAGATCTTAGTCATTCTGAGAGTTAACATCATGGAGGCATTGTCTCTCTCTGAGAATATGTTCAAAGAAATCGTGACAGAACGTAGAAGGCAGACGAGAGTCAAGAAGCAGATGCAGGGCGATGGAGCTGCCACGATACCATGCGAAAACGGAAATATTGAGAGACAGAAACACAATACGAACAAAGAATCAAAAAAACAAACAAGTGAGGTTCGGATTCAGGTTCTGAACTCCAGCCTTTTGGGATTCATTCGGGTTTTACCCGAACTGAAGTAACGACAACGGGAAATCAATCAGATATTTTTGTATGTTTGTTCGGATTCGGATTCAAGTTTTAGAGCTTAGGTTCGGTTCGGGTTTTCGGGTTCACGTAAAATGCTCAACCCTAAATGGAAACATATGAGATAAAAAAGGATGAGAGAAGTTGTCCATTACAATGTGTTTAAAGATGTTGTCCATCAAAATATGTTTAAATAGTGAAAAATTGTGGACTTGTCCACAAAAATCGTGGAAACTAAAATGTGTCTCAACAAATTTGAAAATTGACTTTTATCTCAAATGTGTCTTTTTGATCATTAAAAACTAAAATGTGTGTCTTTTTTTGGTTATCAACTCAATTCAAGTATTATAGATATGACACTACTAAGTGTTGGCCAGTTACTATAATAATAAGATAAGTATATTCTTAATTTTGATTTTTTTTGTTATATCGCTAACTGGACATTAGAATTATCTATAAGATTGGTTTCAATTTTTCAATATCCATAATCATCACATTGATATATACAATTATGAAAACTCGTTTTAAAAGTTAAAAGGTTAAAAACCAAAAATATAGAAAGCAAGGGTGGGATGGCGGCGCATCTAGGTCTTCTTGTGGCGATCATCAGCTCCAGTCATCGACTTTATGCTCCTCTGTTACTTCTCTGTCTCGCTTGATTCTGATCTCTTCTATTTACCCTGTTTCGATTCTATATCGACACTTTTGATCTCCATTACCGATTCATTCAGCTAGTTTTCAATGAGTAAATATCGATTTTCTCGATCGGAAAAAGGGAAGGCCGCTCAATCATCTTCTCAATGGATTCGAGAGGAAGATACCCGCCTCCCTCCAGTTGATAATGCTGACCTGATTGCAGAAAATCGGCTCACCCTAATCGGTCGTGTTATCAAGAATGATATTCAACATCCACAGGCTGTTGTCAATTTCATGCCTCAGCTCTGGGGATTAGCTGATTCCGTGGTCGGAAAGGTTGTAGGCAGAGAACGTTTCACGTTCCGTTTTGCCACCGAAGACGATCTGCAATCGGTTCTTCGCCGAGCACCTTTCCACTACCAAAAGTGGATGATGGTCCTTCAACGCTGGGAACCCATAATTTCTGATTCTTTTCCATCACTAATCCCCTTTTGGATCCGTGTAAGGGATTTGCCAGTCCACTACTTCAAACCTAATATCCTCGAGGCTATCGGTGACAACATCGGATCTTACGTGGATTGTGTAGCTGTTGAAGGGCGGGTCAAAGTAAACATTGATGCGTCAAAGCCTCTAATCATGAAGAAGCTTTTCACTTTTGATACGGGTGAAAAGGCAACTCTAGAATTTGTGTATGAGAGACTAGAAAGACATTGCTTCCGATGTTTCTCTCTGATCCATGAAGAAAAGGATTGCTCCATCAAATCCAAATCTCTGCAGCTGGGAGAGAATCAAATTAACATGTTGCATCGGTTAGATGATCATAAGCAGAAACTTAAAGTCAGGAAAGCTCAGCAAACCACAAGCTCTGCTCTTTCTTCTTCCCCAAGCAAACGCCGAGGTCTCTATAGGTTTTCTGATTTGCGTGATTCCCAACTCTCCTCTCATGATCATTATCGGTATTATGGCCGTGGGGAGGGTAATAAGAGACAGAAGGCTTGGTTGACTTCTGATGATACCTCTGACCATCGTCAACACCAACCAGACTCACCGCAGAGAGGTGGATCTAGTCGCCAGGGTTCTGGGCGCATTGAAGCTTCCCATGGCTCACCAATGTACCTACCTCAGCTACCTATGAAGACTCTCCTCCCCGCTGGCAATCGTGAACAGTCTCTCTTAGTAGACACTCATGGAAAGGAGGGGTCTGGTAATTATAAATCACGTCGACCTGCCCTTGAGCGCCTCTCTGACCCCCCGGGGATACATGTTGAACAATCAAAAACGCAGGAGCGAACTTTATCTTCTGGTAAAAAGTTTCAGACCCCATCGCCCGCTTTCTCTGACGATCTCCAAGATATTCCTGTTCAATATGCCAACCAAGCTGCACCTCAAGTTACCTTAGGTGCGCCTGTAGACTTGCGCTTTCAAATTGGGCACTCTAGGGACAGCAAGACCGAAGCTAAGCGCAAGTACTCTCAAAAGCTGAACTTAACGAAACAGAACACAACCTCTGTTTCTCGGAAGAGGGTAACACCTCGGGGCCAAGCTTCACCTCGGAAGAAACAGTCTACCTCTCACAGCGGTTCTGGTTCAGCTATACCTCGCTCTGAGGCTCATATTTCCTCTAAGTCTCAACTTCCTTTTAAGGTCATAGTACCGAAATCTTGTAAGGGTTCGATGGTTGCCCAACAACCATCAAAGTCTAAATGATTACATCCGTTTGGAACTGTCCAGGACTGAGAAACACCTTGACAGTTCGACGCCTTAGGGAAATTCGTTTATCAATTTTCCCAGACATTATGTTTCTCATGGAGACTAAAAATAACGATGATTATGTATTACAAGTTTTTGGTTGGATGGGGTATGATCAACATTTTACGGTCCCTCCGGATGGTTTGAGTGGTGGACTTGCTCTCTTTTGGAAGTCGGACGTTGAGTTAGAAATCTTGTCATCATCTGCTAACTTTATAAATACAAGAATTAAATTCTAGGGCCATTTCTTTTTCCTTACCTTCGTCTATGGAGCTCCGGTCCGTGCTAATAGGCTTGCGGTTTGGACTGCTATCTCCACTTTCGCAGAGAATCGGGAATCCCCTTGGGCCCTTACCGGAGACTTTAATGATATCCTATATCATTCGAAGAAACGGGGAGGACCTTCAAGGCCTAAGGGATCCTTTGTCGACTTTCGTAGTTTCGTATCCATGAACGGCTTATGGGATGTAAACTACTCAGGAAAATATCTCTCTTGGCGTGGAATGAGATATGATCACCTTGTTCACATGAGACTCGATCGAGTCATGGCAAATTCTTCGTGGTTTGAGATGTTCCCTTCGCGTCGAAGTGAGTACCTTCGGTTCCAAGGTTCTGATCATAGGCCACAACTCTTATTTTTGGACAATTCTCGGATTAAGAAGAAAGGCATATTCAGATTTGATAATCGTCTATGCCAAAAAGATGAAATCTATGAGCTGATCTCAAATGTGTGGCATGATGGTGACCAAACTACGGTTGAGAACAAGCTTAATATGTGTAGGACTAAGCTCATTGCATGGACGAAGCAACATCACTTTAACAGCCAGGAACTGATCAAGAAAACACAGGTGGAGCTGGAACAAGCCGTGTCGTGTTCTGCTCCTAATGACAGTGTGATTGCCTCTCTCAACCGCACATTAGAGGCGGCTTTCCGTGAAGAAGAGCTCTTCTGGCGCCAACGTAGCCGGATAACTTGGTTACACAGTGGAGATAGTAACACGCGGTTCTTCCATGAATCTACTAGAGCTAGGCGGGCTTGTAATCGGCTCACAGTAATTGAGGATGACCAAGGCGCCATGCGGTATCAAGAGCGTGAGATAGTAGATGCAATTGTATCTTACTATGATAAGCTCTTTTCATCGGGTTCTAATGGTGATCTGGCAATAGTGGCTGATGTACTAAGTATGAAAGTCACAGAAGCTCAGAATTGCTTACTTGTGGCAACTCCATCAGAGAAGGAAATTCACACAGCGGTTTTTGCTATCAGTGCTGACCGGGCGCCGGGTCCGGATGGATATTCATCTGGTTTTTACCATGCGTTTTGGCCGATAATTAAACTCGACGTCACTCGCGAGGTTCGAGCTTTCTTTGCTTCTGGTATCTTTCCGCGGAGCCTTAACCGTACACATGTCCGATTGATTCCTAAGATTCAGAACCCAAAGAAAGTTTCGGACTACCGACCTATCGCCTTATTAATGTCTTCTATAAAGTCATTGCAAAGGTTCTCACTTCCCGCTTAAATGCGGTTCTGCCTATGATCATTTCTGAGTATCAATCTGGTTTTGTACCGGGACGTGTAATATCGGATAACGTTCTNGCGTGTAATATCGGATAATGTTCTCATCACACATGAAATCCTCCATTACTTGAAAACTTCGGGAGCCACTAAGCGTGTTTCGATGGCAGCCAAAACAGACATGAAGAAAGCTTATGACTGTATTGAATGAGATTTTCTGCAAGCGGTGCTGACCCAATTAGGCTTCCATCAAGTATGGATAGCTTGGATTATGGAATGTGTTACGTCCGTTTCATACGCTTTTCTCATCAATGGCTCTCCTCAAGGTCTGGTGAACCCATCCCGCGGTTTGCGCCAAGGAGATCCCTTATCTCCCTGCCTCTTTGCTTTGTGTACAGAGGTCCTCTCAGGTCTCTGTAGTAAGGCGCAAAGAGATCGATCTCTAATGGGTATAAAGGTATCTAGGAATGG
>OVAN01003942.1:0-27310 GCA_900406275.1 Anastatica hierochuntica
ACACATACTAAATGATGTTAAATATGCGTTAAATTATGTACACATCAGTAATGCCTGGAACCAAAGATTGTTAACAAGGGCTCTATACTACTTTTTAGTAATAGGGGAAACTAATTGATTATTTGTCCAGGTGTGGAAAGATCCAAAGAAGCGCAAGTCCTCCACTCCCAAACTTAAACAGACATCTTTGAGCTCTATCATGTCAGGTGACAGGGAGTTAACTGAGGGTGAAGAGTGTTCAAAAGGCCCCTATATTTGATTGAAATCCCCTCATATCAGCCATGGATCTGAAGGGGGAATGATGGAGTCATGCATATTTACCAGATCAGCTCATAGGTTTGCTATTTTAACCTTGTTATTCAATGCATAGACTGCAGTACAAGCAAAATTAAGACTGATTCCAATTCTCACCTGACATGTTAGAGATTAACAGGTTTGATGAATTACTTGGACTAAACAAGGGTGCTTCCAAATAACAACAATTCTTCCATTCACATCCGAGTGATGATTTGAGGCAAAAGACCAACCAGGGAAGATTTTGTTGATCAAATCTGGTAAGTTCTCTTCTCTTACATGAGTTTCCAAAAGAGCGCCAAACAAAGGCTTATTAGTAGATAACCAATTAGCAAAAGGTCTATGTTTCTCAAGGCTATTAATGCCTCTTATGTTCCAAAAAATATATTGGGCGCCATAGGATATTAAGTAAGGGTCTATCCTTTGTAGGAGAGAGAGGAGATACTAGAAGGATGCAGAGACAATCCACCAGGGTCTCCGAAAAACTGTCCCAAAAGAGGTTGAGGATGACTTGGAGGGCCTGCTTGTGAACTACCCAGCCTTTTAGCTATGAATTTCTTCTTTATTAAGGTACCATTTCCACTTAAAGCTAGTCTTTTAAAAGGATTTAAAAGGGCAGGTAACCCTAGTAGACAGTTTGGCAAGTAAGTGTCATGAGGGGAAGCTAGAGAAATAGGAACCAAAAGACCAGCTTCATCTTCCAGGATAGGGTCAGGGTAGCCAAGGGGGAGGAGGCTATTGCTTCTGAGCCCTTCTTTGCTGAAGGTATCTGAGAATCCAAAACCATATGATCTAAAAATTCAGTCAAAGAGGGTCTTGGATTTTGAACTTCTTGACTACTAACTGAATTGCATTTATTCTTCTGCAGAATTCTACCCGTGGGACCCCAAACTTGTGTGACTTTCGGATAGTCTCTAAGGAGATGGTCTAAGACTTTGCAATTGGAGTACACAGCCGGAAGCCAAGGATATTCAACAGAGACTTCCATTAGAGAGCCATTTTCCCTGCTTACTTCAACTGATGAGGGAAGTGGCTTTGTCAAGTCTGTTATTACCTTCACATGCGTTTCAGTCAAACTGACCAGGTTTTTGGTGAACTCATCCATTTTTTCAGGGTCTCCGATTTCACTTGCTATGATGCTTAGCCCCTCATTTGTTCTAAGACTTAATGGGACACCTTTCAGGTGCACCCAGATTGGGACAAAGTCCAAGACCAAATTGAAACCTGGAGGAGAAGATCCCCATGGAGAGACCTGAAACATGGAGGTACCTATATACCAGATCTTCTTTTTCATCACCTTTTTCCTGATAAATTCATTAGGAATTCTAACATGGATTGAGTGGCAGGAGACATGTGAATCTCAAAAGCTTTCCCCTTTCCCCAAACATGAGTGAGCACACTCAAAGTTAGCTTGTATGAGGGAGTTCTACCAGAGAAATGCCCCACAAAAAAGTCTTTATGCTCCTCCTCTCCTCTTTTAAAAACCTCATCAGGTATCAACACTCTTGGCTTACAATTAGGAGATTGAGAGGGAGGGGCATATCTTTTTAAGGACTTTTCTGCTGAAGATTTGAATCTCTGAGCCCAAGTTTGAGTTTCCTGAGGCTGTCTAGCGACATTTGAAGGAGGAGGCGAAGAAGAGACCTCAGTAGCATGAGCTTGGGATGCTTCTCTCTGATTACCAGAAAGAGAACCATTGACAAGAGATGTGTTCACTAAGGAAGGACCATTATCTAACGCTCCTTGTCAGTAAAAGAGCCTTTGAAATTTCCTGCTGAAGAGGTGGACTGTTCATGACCAGTACTAGGGCACAGATCTGCAGATCTAGATCTAGTAAGAGATCTTGCTTTGAAGACCATTGGAGAGGTAGTCTCTGAATGGCAAAGAGGCTTGGAAGCTAAGGAGAAAACATCCTTTACATTCTCAGATGGAGCAGTTTGTATAAGGTCTTTGGGTAGGGGTCCTTTCTTCCTTCGCAAAGGAGGAGAACCAGAAGCAGACAGAGGAGGGAAATTGGTGAGATTTGGAGGTTCATGAGGGGCAGGAGGGGGCCGAAAGAGATTTCCGGTGAGAGGGCCGTCGGAGGGAGATGGCACTTTGGGTAACCAGGGATTCACCATCGAAAGAGATTTTTTTAAGACGTTAGTTTTTTTTTAATTCATTATTCACGCATTAATTATAGATCTCACAATATTGAAATTAATTATTTCATATTTTAGATATTTTTATTTTACTTGATTTGATTCTATGAGTTAGATCATGTAAGATTGTAATCTTAGACTTTAAATATTTTATTGTACGAAAAAGATTAAATTAATATTTTTATGTTTAAGTTATCCAATTTGATTGTAGATTTTATTTAAAAGATTTTTTTCTAAAATTTTGGCTAAATTTATTAGATTTGTTAATAGAAATAATTTAATTATTTTTGCAGTGAGACTCAACAAGATATTTTTTTATTTTGATAAAACTAAAGTTTTAAAATATTTTTGAATTTTCGATAAAGGTGAAAATATTTAAAATTTTATTTTTCAATTGAATCAAAATATTTTAGTTTTTTAGTTTAAATGGAAAAATATTTTGCTATTATTATTTTTCATCAATTTAAAATATTTTATTCAAAATAAAATATTTAAGAATTGTTTAATTTAAGTTACTAAACGGTCCAAAGAAACATACTAAACAAAAAATTAATTATGGATGCTTACAAAACTTCCGAGATATTGTTGAGCTTGATGATTATGAATACTTATTTATAAGACTAACTAGGTGGTGCCCGCGAATTCATGGGTGTAAGTAGAGGTGGACAAAATACTTGAATCTGAAGAATCGAAGCGAATCCAACCCAAAAAAGTGATACCGAAATAGATAAAATATTTGTATGGATGCAAAATTTCAATAGACGAAAAAACAAAACCGACCTCGACACGAATCAAAACAATCCGAGAATCCAAAAATACCTAACTTATAATTATATAATTAAATATATGTGCTATTTTAGTTATAATATCCAAAATATTTAAAATGCCAAAAATATCCGGAATATCCAAAAATAGGATAGTTGAGATTTTTAGGTATAAATTTTTTTTGTCTTCAACCTTATATAAATATAAAATCAAAATGAGATTTTTATTGGTTTATATGAAAAGAAAAAAAACGCATTGAAAAATTAAAATGTTTGGCTTATACTTTTCTTCAAGTTTTTCAAACTAACCTAATTCTTGCGAATATGAAAAATAATGTTTAAAATAAATATGATTAAACAATCTACCATGTAAGCTGCCGAGTATTAATGATTGTGTTACACTTACCAAACATTTCACTTGTATTATATGTGATATCC
Organism: Anastatica hierochuntica; assembly: GCA_900406275.1. Lineage (NCBI taxonomy): Eukaryota > Viridiplantae > Streptophyta > Magnoliopsida > Brassicales > Brassicaceae > Anastatica > Anastatica hierochuntica. The sequence continues at coordinate 3,638 of OVAN01003942.1, forward strand.
ATGAGGTCATCAAAATTTAAGATATTAAAAAAAGGAGTTACTATTCTCGATTGAAACTCCTACAATTAAAATATCTTCTCTAAGTGATATTTTAAACTCATATGGAGTTGTTCGAGTTATTGAATATGCATTAACGACGTCAAATCCCTTAACATGAAACCATCGTTAATTAGCAATCAAAAATGATATGAATCTTTGGACATATGTCGAGGGGACTGTTGCGTGTATTTTATCACCCTGAAACAAATTATATTAAGGAGAAGGGAAACTACACATTGATGAGGCGTACTCACATCTCCTCGAGGAGAGACAACATCAAGTGTACTTCAATATACATTCAAAGCCACCAATTGTTCAAGTTGTACACTTAAGTTATATATGAGTAAGATTTGAGCGACGAGCTATATATTTATTAGGTTATTAAAAGTTGTTCAAATATAAACTGTGTTATTATTATAACAACTTGGTCACATGCAAGTAAGTATATTAACGTGCATGAAATATTAAAGTGATTTGCTAGAAAGAGTTATATAAAAAATATAGACATTTAAATATACTTTTTGATCCGCTAAAATAGTTTCGAGAGTTTCACGAGATGTAAAACATCGACGCCAAACAGAAACTACTTTCACGTTTATGCTCCAATTACTACGTAGAAATGGTTTAAGATCATTGATGAAATCAACTTTTAGTGACGACATCGTGTGACTTTTTTTTATTTGGTAGAGGATAAGTCTAATCTTGCATTTTTCATATGTTACAACCACTCATATTTATACATTTCAATAATATTGGAAACAAAGACATTTTAATAATTATTTTCAAAGTTATCCTAATGATTAGTTACCCTTTTCCATATTTGTTAATCAGATTTATAGGGAATATCCTTAAGCCATTAAAGTTGAATGCCTTGTAATTATGAGTTAGTGGAGGCAATGATTTTTTTTCCTATTCAAGTTAATAAATTTGTACCTAAACAAGGAAAGTTAGCAAGACAATTTATAATTTTGTGCTCTAAAGAAGACAAATTAGTTACTTTATTATAATTATATAAATTTATGCACTAATATACTTTTATGACTTTATTAAAAATGTATGTTTATGCTAGGTAAGTGTATGTTTAAAATATGTGAGAATATAAGAATATCAAACAAAACGGTATATGTGAGTTAAATTAAAAATAATACTTAAGCTCACACATCTATTAGGGAGCAGACTTCTGATTAATTTTTGGTTGACAATTTTGGTGATCGATTCACACATCTATAATGTACATAACAATTTTCCGATTTATAATGTATATATTTTTTTTAAATATATGATAATTCAAAGATGGTGATCAAATTTGTATATTTTTATTTCATCTTAAAATTTTGATAATTCAAAGATGATGCTCAAATTTTTATATTTTATTTCATGATAACCTAATTCCTACAATTGTTAAAATGTGATAATTTCTACCTATATATTATATGATAATATAATAAAACCAAAAAATTTAAATTTTAAATTATTACATAAAAATTTCCGAATTATAATGCAGATTTTTTTACTTAGAAAATGTATATTATTTAGGTAAATTTTAAATACGTATTTAATTTTATAATTTAAATTTATATTATATGATAATCTCGAAAATAACATATAAATAGAATAATTTAATGTTTGGCAATATAGTTAAAAATTGTTGATTTAAGAAGAATGTTTGACAAGTGAGTTTAAGTAGTTCATGACTTATTTGTTTATTTAGGGATGAATTAAATAAATCAAAATTAAATTAAAAATTTAAATCATTCGACCAATCAAATTATAAAGTTAATGTTGAAAACTCTTATATGAATGATACATAAACAAAGTTCACTTAAGTGTAATATATAGGAGGATTGTTCTCCTCTTTTACCATTTGATGAACTTATCATTTAATTTATATTTCCGTTTTGTCTTAAAATGTTGTTAATTTGTAAACAGGTCAGATCCGACTTATTTAAAAACACGCGGATTTCAGTTATTTGTTATTCTGTTGTGAAACTAATGAGAAGGGATATCTTTATTAATGATAGAAGCATCCCTTATATAGGGAGAATTACAAAGTACAATAGAGAAGTACATATAGAAGTACAAAGTACTAAAGTACAAACTACTACACTAAGTACTAAACAAATGGACCTACGACTAACATGGGTTTGCGCCAAGCCCAACAGGCTAATGGTTATGTCAGCCATCAAATGGTTCATAACATATTCCAATTTCATTCTTAATGAATATGTTTTTTGTTCATTACAAATATCCAATGGCATAAATGTAAATTTCTACAAAATAAAAGTTGTTTTTTTTTTTTCCAAAATGTACTCCCCATTAATAGTATAGAGATTAGGCTGTGATTCGTAAAACATAGTGTTCCCCAAAATCTTGAAAATTCAGAAGCTCGAAAAACTCAAACTTTACGAGCCAAGGTTCTCTGTTTAGTGGCGTGTTGAACCACTTTTTCCTCCACGTGTAAACCTTTCCTGCGCCGGACGGCATTGATGAGCTTCCTCGCCGTGTTCGGAAGAACGCTTGCTCCATCACCAAACTCTTCAATCTCTTCCTCTGTTTTGGGCACAAAGAACGGATCTTCCTCCAGCATTTCCCAGTGGCTCAGAACCATCAGAGCACTCGCACCACCGGACGTTCCTTTCCTCAGCTCGTCCGCAAAACCAAAGCTCTCGGAAACTGGCACATATGCGTGAACCGTGAACAGAGACGACCCTTCTTGCATCTCTTCTTTTAGAACTCTAGCTCGTCTTCTGCTTAGAACCGCGTACATCGGACCAAGATATTCAGGAGCTGTGTTCAATTCACAGAAGTACATTGCTTCGACAATCCGTGGACTTTTCTGTAGCACGGCTGCTCTACATGCGTCTTTAACGGCTGTCATAACTTGTCCAGTGAAAATTCCAAAGTTTTCAGGTTGTTTCTCTGCATCAGTGTCTTCTGCGAGGTGAGACTCGATGGTGAAAGCTAATCCCCACATTGGTTCGTCGCATAGAGGTCCTGATGCTGTGGCTAGCTGAAAACCAGAGACGATGCTGCTCTCGAGGGTTATTGCTTCGCTGTATAATGCCTCTTCACATGCTTTTGAATATTTCTCAGGGGAATCCTCCGTGAAGCCAAGTCTTTGAGAGACATGAGGAGAGCCTCTTACGAGAACTGATCCATCATCGGCAATTCTTTTACCATCTGGAACTAAAAGTATGTTCGGACCTTTTTCTCTTGGACCAAGCGCCCAAATCCTCTTGAGCAATTTCTCCCATTCCGCTTTACATTTCTCGCGATCCTTTTCGGTTTCAGAACTTGATGAAACGCCAGCTTCGGTTAACTGTTTCTTCAATTCTTCAGTGGGATCCAAGTTCCCTTCGAGGCTCGGCTTTTGGGATTCTAGAATCTTGACGCTATGACTGCCTTTACCTCCAACTATGTCACCGAGCAATTCAGTGTTCTCATCAAGCAGCTTGGTTAGCGAGTGCGGTAGTTTCATGACGTGCACTCTGATAATGCACCTACCATTTGGAGTTCTCTTCTCGATGTAATCTGAAGTATTCAAGCTTAGAGATCTCAAACTTTCCAAAAGATTAGATCCGTCACCTTCAATTGTCTCCCTGTAGGACACAAGAGGAGGCGAGACTTCAAGGTTCACTTTGGCAAATCTCTCTTTCAAATCCTTAACACATCTTTCAAGGTGAACCTCTCCAGCAGCAGCAAGCACATGTTCTCCTCTAGCAGAAACCGTGATCTCCACAAATGGATCTGCTCGGTTCAGAAGCCTTAGACCTTTCATCAAAACACTCATATCTGCAGGATCCGATGGTTCAATCGCCACTCTAAGAGTTGGAGAGACCTGAAACTCCATGCTGGCTAAGGGCCAGCAGTTTCTAGTTGATGAAAGTGTTGCGCTTTTTGATATATATGGTCCGAGCCCTCTAATGGCCACTATATTTCCGGCTTTCACCTCAGTTACTGGTTTTAGTCCTTGCCCCATCATAAGATACAGGGAATGCAGTTCTGCTTCCTGAATGTACTTCTGAGACGATTCGCCTTTTAGAGGATCATATAGAGCGGAAATCACAAAGACTCTTTGCCCAGCAGAGAGAACCCCACTAAATATCCTAGCAAATGCAAGGAAACACTCATCTGACTCGTTTTTACTATCCTCATCATTTAACCCGTTCATCCTCTCCCTGTGATTTCCATCTTGAGGAATCATTTTCATGGGAATAGCAAACATTTTAGACACAAACACAACACAAGGGGTTTCACGGCTTGAATCACATGCCTCGATTGATTTTCTAACAAGCTCTGCTTCTGCAAGGGCACTTGGATCAACATCACTACCACCGATAATTTTTCTTTCTGGAACCAAGCGCGGGATTCTGTATGCCTGTGCTGCAATTGGATCCGGCAGATGTTTCACAGCCATAGACAAGACCGCATCAGATAAAGGAAGCCAACGGCTCATCACCGACTGAAGCACATTTTTCGGATCCTTGTTCTGAAGTTCGCGTGGTGGAACAGACAGATTGAAGGATTTGATAACTTTCTCAAGAATTGCTCTATCCCCACCAGGATCTAGTGCAGCCTCGTAAACCTGCCACAAAGGCTCAAGCACAAACTGCACAAACATCGGTTTTGCCTTGCTTCCTGCACTTAAAGACTTCTTCCCTACAATCATCTTGGTTTTGGGAACATAATAACGAGGACCCCATAATGATTTCTGCAATGCAGTCGCACTAGCACCAAGCTTTGAGGCATAGAAATCAGCAAACTCAGAAATCCCAAAACCCCAGCCGTCCAGAGCACACACAAAGACCACATTACCCTTCTGAGGCTGAAAAGTAACTTCTTCGTCATCCTCTAACAACTCAAGACTCTCAGCAGACAGCTCACCAGAAGGACTAGCAAGTATAGAGTCAACATCGGACAAATACTTCTCTGACTTATAGGCGCTGACTATCCCATTAACCTCATGAACAATTCTTATCAAGCGGGTATATGCTTCCATGGGGCTCAACCTCAACTCACAAATCAACCGATCAATCTTGTTAAGCACCAAGCAAGGTGTCAATTTCTCAATCCAAGCTTGACGCAATACAGCATGCGTCTGTATGTGAACACCTTCAACAGCATCAACCAAAACCAACGCTCCATCACTGAGCCGAGCAGCTGTTGACACTTCACTACAGAAGTCCATGTGACCGGGGGAATCAATCAAATTCAGAGAATAGTCCTTATACCGAAGAGAAATTGAAGAGCTCTTCATAGTGATTGCGCGCCTCTGTTCTTCATCGAGATAGTCCATGTACCTAAGTTTCCCAGCAAGTCTAGGGTGAAGCAAACCGCCACCAGAGGAAGCGATCAGGTGGTCAGCGAGGGTTGTCTTGCCGTGGTCTACATGTGCTAGGATGCATATGTTCCTAACTTTCCTACCATCAAACTCATCCATCTCTTCCTTTTTACACAACACAGCCACCTGCAGATGAAGGGGGAAAAAACTATCAAGAGGCATATATAATGCTCATAAGAAATTAATACTTGTATTAAGAAGAAAGCTTCATTAACCCTTTAGCTTCAACACAGGAATTACTCCTTGAAAGAAAGTGCATCTTCTAAATCAATGAAACATTAAGCATCTCCCTAACTACTTTATTCTCATACTAATCCCAGACGATATTCAAAGTTCAATTCGAAAAAGTGAGAAATCTAAATAACCTAACCCGTTAATCGAGCTCAGACGCTTTCTCGTTAGAAGAAGAAACGTTTCTAACGATTTCGTCCGATGGTGATTTCTTCTCCTTATAGAGCTTCCTCTCTCTTTCTCTGGAGGCTAGACGGTAACTAAAGGCAAGGAATAAAGCAATCGAAGAGCGACGGAGTATATGTTTCGATCTTGCTTCCGCGGCTGAGACCGACGGGACAACGGCGGCGCAGGGTTTGGCGATTTCCCCTGCAAGTTTGTCTCTGAAGAAAAGGATCCACGTTTTTATCCCAGAGGATACTTCTGTTTGAGGAAGAGGGTTTGGTGAATTTTAATTACAAACTTTAATATTCTGAACCGGCCTATAAATTAAAGGAATAAAATAAAATAAAGTTGTAACCAGAATTAACCGGTCTTACAGTGCTGGGTCAAAAGTCCGTGCCCTAACTTAGCCGAGAGAGAGAGAGATGCAGAAACGGGAGCTTGGGAAATCCGGCGGTCAGTCCGGTGGAGCTTCGGCTCCACCACCGAAGAGAGGCCGTCCTTTCGGCAGTACAAGTGCTAACTCAGCGGCGGCAGCAGCAGCGGCTGCTGCGGCTGAAGCGATGTCTCCGTCAGCACTACTCGGTCCTTCTCTTCAACTTCACAATTCCTTCGTCGGTAAGCTCGAAAATAACTGGAGTTTAGTATAGTCCTTGTAAAGCTTCCTGTTTGTGAATTGGGTTTCCTTTGATTTTGTTATTTTAGGCTTTCTTTGAGATCGATTATCATGCTTACTTAATTATACACTGTCGAATCTTTCATGACAACTTTGAATCTGTGAAATTAGGAAGGATAAACTCTACTGTGATTTAGTTCTTAAAGGAGTTAGGAATTTACTAGACTCTAGCTAAAAGCTCAGTGCTAGATAGTTGTGTTTCATATGGAATGGTTCTCGATCATGGTGTGTGCTCTAATTTGACTCTGATCTTAACTGGGGATCATTCGAATTCTGTAGACCAGAACAACCGAAGAATAGTACTTGCGCTACAGAGTGGTTTGAAGAGCGAGGTTACATGGGCATTGAATACACTTACGTTGCTTTCCTTCAAGGAAAAGGAGGATATTCGAAGAGATGTCACGCCTCTTGCTAAGATACCAGGCTTGCTTGATGCTCTTCTTTTAATTGTGAGTTGATTTAATTGTTTGTGTCTAAGCCATTGATCTGATTTTGTTTTTCTAGTGGAATTTTAGTGTGGGATTGTGCTTTCCTCTCTGTTCTTAAACCAACATATACTCAAATTTGGCAGATAGATGACTGGCGCGACATAGCTCTCCCAAAGGACCTGACCAGAGGAACTAGGGTCAGAACTTTAGCTGCAAATGCTTCAGTTACTGGATTCGGTAGCGAGTATGATGCTCTAGCTTCTATTCAAACCCCTGGGTGAGCCCATAAAAGAATAGTTTTCCCACTCCGTTTGTATTGCATTTAATGTAATATTAAATAATCGTATTCAGATGTAATATCTAAGTTTGGTGTATATTGTCGTTGCAGATCTAGTATTGGCTCTTCAGCTGCTGATGCATTAGGAAAAAAGAGCACCGGGAAACATCAGTCATCTCAGTGGTGGATGGAAGAGGACGGTTTATTTAATCTAGATGATGAAGGGAGAGCAGAAAAACAACTGTGTGCCATTGCTGCATCAAATGTCATCCGAAACTTTTCCTTCATGCCAGATAATGAAGTTGTGATGGCTCAGCATCGCCATTGCTTAGAAACTGTATTCCAGTGCATACATGATCATATGACCGGTAAGTAGTACTGTTATATTACCTTTTTGGTGTTTAGTTAAGTCCTCATATTCGCCTGTCATACAATCCTATTCTTCTTGAGTTGAATTGAATTCAATGCACTCCCTCTATTTCTTTATGTGCTTGATACTTGATTAAGAGAGTATGTCTAAGAGAATCTTTTTTGTTAACAGAGGATGAGGAGCTGGTCACAAACTCGCTCGAGACAATTGTGAACCTAGCGCATTTAATGGATCTTCGAATTTTTAGCTCGCTCAAACAGTCATACATCAACATAAAGTGAGAATGTGCATCTTTCTGTGTTCTTCTAACAAAATGCATCTTAACTTGTTTCAAACTCCAACTTAATGCAAGTCATTCATTGCTCTTATGCAAACAGCGAAAAGCAAGCTGTTCAGGCTGTGATTGGAATTCTCGATTCTTCCGTCAAAGCTTGGAATTGTGCTGCTGCTGAATTACTGGGGCGTTTGATAATCAATCCGGACAATGAACCTTTCATTAATCCTTTAATTCCAAAGGTTTAATAACTTCTTCAGTAGTAATACTCTTATTGTTTCTGGTTACTCAACTCATTTTTATTACTACCCATTGCAGATACACAAACGACTAGTCGATCTCTTGAGCATACCAGCTGTTGATGCACAAGCCGCAGCTGTTGGGGCACTTTACAATCTCGTGGAAGTAAACATGGATTGCAGATTAAAGCTTGCAAGCGAAAGATGGTAAATAAAAACTTTGATCCCGATAGCTGTCGCATATACAACATTGACACACACCATCACGTGTTTGATAATGGTTTCAGGGCGATTGATAGATTGTTGAAAGTGATAAAGGCTCCGCACCCGGTTCCAGAGGTGTGCAGGAAAGCTGCTATGATACTGGAGAACCTCGTCTCTGAGCCACAGAACAGAGGGTTGCTACTGGCGTATGAGAATGCTTTTGCTGAACTGCTCTTTCAAGATGGTAAGTATTCAGATTCATTTGCTAGGATTTTGTATGAATTGACTGCTAGATCAAACAGCAGAGTGGCTTCGGCTCGGGGAATCTGGGGAATGTAATGGGTTGTTGTTGTTGGTCAACTAACGCCTCTCTAGATCAGTGGGTTGATTACGATGTAATGTTCAGGAGTAAACTTCATCGTTGAGTATGTATGAACAGTACTATTGTTGAACAAAGCAGATTGTTTCTTCTCAAAATTGTTCTCTCGCATACATAATCTTTACTTCTCAAATTGTGATCTGGCAACTCTTGGTTGCTAAGTTTTTGTTATCTAAATTAGTTTGTTTTTCTTGCTATTTTTATTAAGAATGTTAAAATGATGGTTAATATATGGATTTCTTTTGCTTAAAAAAATTTCAAAAGAGTAGTTTACTCTGTGTTCTGCCCAGAGATTGAACATTAGCCATTAAGAGTCTTAGACATTTGTTAGTTTCTAATCTCATTGCATCATTTGGTCAAGCAAAGATATTTACTAGCAGCTGTAAAACGAGTTTAAACTTTAAATTCCTCTTGTTTAATGGTTTTTTTATGTGTTGAACATAGTTTAGCGTATTTAAATGGATTATCTCTTCACATCCCATTTATCAAAAGAATTCTTAATGCCAATAAATAGACTTTATTAGAGCATCTCCGGAAAGTTCATCAAACCTTCAAATTTGAGGTTTTATGTTCGGGAAAATGATAGCTAGCTACACGAAGTATATGTCATATCATAGTCACACTTCCAGATTATTTTAATGTGTCAAAAAATACACTAACTATTGCATTTGCATGGTGACATGTATCAACTAACATGTGTCATGTGTCCAACATCATAACCATCTTTTTCTTTTCAACATCATAACCATCTTTTGGGTACTAAAAATCTGCATTTGAGTTTATCACTTACTATTTTTCTTCTTAAAATTCTAAAATCAAATGTTACACAAACGGTAGTTTTGAGAATTCTTGCTGAAAATTATTTGTGTCTGGATTTTATATGAATGTTTGGTACCCTAGCTGATTATATGAGATGGATAAACTTGATTCTTTAAATTTTGGTTGAAACCGATGTTTAAGAAGTTTCTTTGACCATAATAGTTTACGTCTTTCTGTTGTTCATCAAATATATTTCTCTTACATAAACTCCAGTTCTCACATTCATGACATTATTGCAAAAATTGGACTCGTTGATTGACTCAAACAACATAAAAAAATTGGAAAGCGTCGCCCTAATCATTGAGAGGAGACATTTAATCTTCCGAAAATAGAGGATTCATCAGTTTTTTGGTTTGGAGGAAATTTTCTTGATAAGCTATGGAAAAGAAAGTTGTCTCTCGGATTGTAAAATGAGGATCTAATTTGGTATCGACTTCGATGGTCATAAGTGAAGAATGAATCTGAGTAGTGGATGAACAATGAAAAATGAGTGGAAAAAGATCATAATTAAAGTTTGAATATGAATCCTAAAAATGAATCAAAATGCTTTTGAAAATATATTTCATCATACTTTTAGTAGTTTAACCAAAGTTATATATATATATATATATATAATTATATTTTCTAAATTTTTGTTTTATTTTTTTGGATTTGGTTGGATTATTTTTATGGGTCGAATATGAATTTAAGGCAAACGGTATTGAATTCAACATGTAGTACATCCGAACATTAGAAAAAATGATAGTTATGATGTTGGCACATGGCACATGTTAGTTGGTACATGTAACCATGCAAATGCAATTGTTGGTGTAGTTTTTGACACATTAAAATAGTGTGGATGTGTGACCATGATATGACATATCTTGGTGTAGTTAACTATCATTTTTTCTTTTTTGTTCTCCAAAAGGATCCTTAAACCCTCAAATTTGAGGTTTTGAATAGTGAATCCTCAAACACTATTTACTTTTCTTTCTGGTCCTTATAATTATATCTACCACCAACGTTTTTGTTAATAGTTATTTCTTTTTTCAATTTTAGTCCTTTATGATTGTATTTCACAATAATATTTGTAATATTTCCTTATAAATTTAACTATTATATAAAACTAAATATTTCTATGAAAACTAAAACGAAATTATTAACTTTAAAAATAAAATTATTATTTTATACATTGTAATATTGGAGAATTAACGGTATTTTCTCATATTATATAGAATTTTAATGTTAAAGTATGATTTATATGTAATTTGTTATCATTATAATAATGTCTATTTACTCAACAATATAATCATTTTTTATTTGTTAATATTGCATGTAATATTTATTATTGTCTATGTTTATATACTTATAAAAGTTTAATGATTATAATAAATTATTATTGTAGTTGAGGACTAAAATGCAAATATAAAAAAGTTTTGAAGATGAATTTGAGGTTTGCTTTTGGAGAATTTGACCTTCAAACCCTCATTTTAAGGATTTGCATCCTTAAAATGAGATCTTTTTTGGAGATGCTCTTACGCCGGTTTATGATATTTTTTTCTAAAGATTAAATTCTTTTTTGAAATTTTGACAGCAATTCAAAATTTATAACAACATGATTTGGTAGTTTCTAACAAAAAAAATACGTTATGTTTTTGATACGTACGGTGACTCAAGGTGGTGAAGTAAGCTAGTAATTAGAGTTAACTATGGTAAATCTGTTTTGATGCATATGAGTTATTTAGTAAAGTGAAGCAGTATAAGAAGGAATAAGTTTGTATTTGAAAATTTTATCTAAATAGGATAATGTTCCTTATAATTTACACTTGCTAGCAAAACCCTAATTTTCCTTATCATTTTCTTCTCTCTCCTCTCTTCCCTCTCCTAGCAAAACCCTAATTTTCTTAGCCGCCGCAACCGTCACCGCCACCGGTGGTTTTCACCGCCGGTGGCGGCTCCTCTCTCTCCTTCCTCTTTATTTTTCAGTTTTTTTTTGCTCTGCTATGATCCTATCACGTCCTCTCTCGGTTTACCACCAGTGTTTTTTTAAGAGTTATCTTACTCAAAAGCTTCAGATCTGAGATTTATCTTCTCTGGGTAATTCGGTGGACTCAGATCTGGTGCTCTCGACGGTGAGAGATCTCCCCTCCTGACAATATAGAGTGTAGTGAGACCTTATTACTATCTCGGAAGAAGCTCAATGGCGTTAACAGGGGTTCCGACAACCATTTCTTCGAAGTCTGTGCTCCGAGATCGGGATATGGAAGAAGTTTGCGGCAAAGCTCTGGCCTTTTGTCTCGGTGGTTAACTCAGACGGTGTGGTTCCACCGTCAGCGAGTTCGCTACTGGGACATCTCTCCTCCAGACCTAACCGGGCTCGCCGCCGCCGGCACGAGTTCTGATCCCACACGCGAAGAACTTCCTACAACAGCTTTCCATCTTCGTAGATCTTCTCTGGGTGTGTTGACCGGCAGTTACTCTCCACCGTCGTTTCCAGGAGCTGCTGTTGACCCTCACCGTCGGCGGCAAACTTCCCCTGAAGACCCACCGTTGTCAATCTCTCTGCCTCCATCGATTCCTATGGTGGTGGGCTCAAACCTGAAGATTTCACCAGTTAGGTCTTCTGATCTAAGTATGGGCCCAAGCCTTTGCCTCTTTAAAACAGCCCTTATCAAGCTGGTTTTTTTAAAGAAGAAATCCGGCCTAATGTCGATGACAATTTTATATGAAATTTTGTTTTCCAGTAACCAATTGTCATATCTATTTTTGGAACCATCAATAGTGAACAGTTGGGAAATATTTTCCTCTATAATAGAGAAGCTTTTGAAAATTTTTCAATCAGTTGTAAAGGACGAGCCTCTCTCCGCTAAGATCTTTGAGAAAATCCGACGTTTCTCGGTGAATTCAAAATTTTGGGGGAGTGGTATGGCCATGATGTGGTTTCAATCTCCTATGTTAAAATCTTTTTTTATGGATGCTTATGTCTATAAACTAAGTTTTGACATTGTAATCTACTCAAAAGCAATTATCAGAAGTCTCAAAGGATGTATTTGCCATTCTTTCGTCGGCCATAGATGCCTCTTTCTCGTCGTTATTTTTCACGATGTGTTTATAGACCGAGTCGACATTTGCTTGTCTAAGAGTAATAGATGTCATTTTTTAGCCGACCAAAAATATCATTTTTTGACGGTGATCTTCACGACGCTTTTGAAGGCCATATATGCCATTTTAGTGCCGACTATAAATGTTTTTGTCTCGTCGGTAATCTTCGCGAAATGTTTATATGTCGAGCCGACAAGTGTGCTTCCAAAAGTTCTATATCCTCCATGATGGAGTATACTTTCACAACAAGTCTGTCAAAATTAACGACAATTACTTTTCCGGTCAGCTGCTCTGTCAAGAAAAATGTCGTGTTACTCTTCCGGTTAATTGTGCAAACTTCTGGAGCTATCAAGATAAAGAAGAGGATATTATTTACTGCCCAACCCTCTCGTCTTTCGTCGACTTTTTTCCTCAGCCTTGGCATTGGTTCACGCTGGACTTTGTTTGGCAAAGAGTTTGTTAGTCAAGGGTTAAGGGCCGCAAGAATTCTCTCTCGTCCTGTTCGTGACCACCCTTTTCAGGGACTATCGGCGCAAGCATGAAATTTTAAAACCACGGAAATCCTCATGTCTCAACAGTGGCAATGGTGTGCTTATTGGATGGAATGGAGCTTTCGACTATTCTCTTGCAGTTCTGTTGGAGTTTTAAACTTTTTAACCTTATCCTTCTGCACGGATGTATGTTTTAGTTCTCGTGTTTTTCGATTTATTCGTAATTCGATAACACGTTTCTTTTCTTTTACCCTTGTAAGACCAGCAGATCTCTTTGGGTTCTCCCTAGCGGAAAATCTTGTACCGCTTACTTAATGAAAAAGGGTTCCAACGAAAAAAAGATATCTAGAAAGAGCATTAAAGAAAAAAGGGGGCTTATGACTCCATTGTAAACCTCTCAACTTGTTTTTTGTTGACTCGATCTGTTCGCTACAATTTTGATACTACATATATCGGTTTCCTGTCAAAATGTGTTTTTCCCCTAAAATATGTTTCGCTATGTTTTGGTAAAATGTGATCCTATGATGTTGTGACTTTTTCGAAAAAAATGTAATTTTGTTTTATTTTCTCCTAAAATCATGATTCATGTTCAAAGTCATTATTTTTCATCTTTCTTTCTTAATAACTATACATTTCTCGTCACGAGATGTGGTTATGTAACTTTTGCATAAAATATTATGAAATATTTACACTTATAGAGCACATTTTAAGTTTCTCTTTTCACTATAGAACACTTTGTTATGGTACATTTTTGGTTTGGAGATCATTAAAGCACCCCTTTCTCATCTCACTCCTAATTTAATATGGTAAAAATTCCAAGTTCTGAGTCCATACTAAAAATATGTTTCCACTTTGTCTTAGTAAAATGCGATTCATCCTCAGCCAAACATGATGTTGTGATTTTTTTGAAGAAAATGTAATTTTGGTTTTTTCCACTAAAATCATGATTCTTGTTCAAACTTGTGATTTTTCATTTTTCTTCCAAAAAATAATAACTACACAGTTTCCGTTACAGGATCAGGTTATGTAAGTTTTGAAGAAAATAGTGTAATTTACATTATACGGTACTTTTTAAGTTTCTCTTTTCACTATACGGAACTTTGTTTTCTAAGGTACATTTGGTTTGGAGATTAGTAAAACACCCTTTCAGAAATGGATTTTCTCATCTCTCTCCCATTAAATATGGTAAATTTTCCAAGTTCTTATTCTATGTTCTCTAATATTAAGCGTCCAATTATAAGATATATTACCGATCCGCATCAATCTCTTTTCTCTTTTTCAGGAAAGGAAAAAAGAATTCAAAAAAAAATTATGTTTATTCTCGCAGAGATGATAGATGTTGAAAATGATAAAAGAATTCAAAGATAAAATCGTGATTCTTGTTTTTCAGCGAGAAATAGATGAAGAGGAAGAAGATAAGATGGATATGAAGATGATCTTGATGGTTTCGAGATTTGAGATGGATTCGTTACGGAGTCATGAAAGACAACAATTTCCCCGATGAATTCGACTCGAACAACCAATTGTCTGACTGTTTGAAAAAACATGGTTGTCTAAATAGATTAGCTCTCATATACTAAAGTATTTTTCAACTAAAGAACACAAAGAAATCGCAACTTATTGGTTCATTTTCACACAAATTTCGCAACTAATCAAAATGAACTAATCCATCATAAAATGTAATACATATGTACTATTCTAAATAGATCAATCCATCAGACAGAACTTACAAATTTTATATTTAAGTCAACCACCAACTTATGATTTACAATTAGTTAATTATCAATGTTTTAAAGTCCAAAAAAACATCGCCTTTGTACCATAAACGAATACCATCAAAAAGTGGAGGTATGTCGAACACCTCATCATTTAACTCAGTCAGGTTTCGTCTATTCCTTTGTACATTACCATCGTTCCCGCCATCCACGCAAGCTACATCGGGTGGATTATGCGTTTTCATATGGTCCACGTGGGATTCTCCTTAATTTACATTCACATTCTCTATGTTGTGGACACCTATAAATTCTAGCATTGAATCATCATTCAAGGCAATTCCATCTCCACTACAAACAATCTTTTTAAAACCATTCGCTTTTTCTCATTCCTGCTCATTTTTTCCTCCTCTTCATTAATGAAGTAGATAATTCTTCATCATCTATATACCTCTATGCAATTTCCAAATACTCGATCATGTTAGTCATTTAAAGCAATTATAGACTTAACTTACACGTAAATTACAAGAAAATACATAACTTTAAAGAACAAACTAAATGCAACACAAACAACATCAAATTGCATGTTTCTTAAAAATTATATTGTGTTGGATTAGTTCACATCACATTAGTTACTTCAAGTAACTAAATATACACATACAACAACTTATATAACATATGTCAGTCTACACGGACTAATCCAACCAATTGATGGATGAGTCCATTTAGATTTATACATCTCTAACAATTGTGAAATAAGGTTACTAGTATCGATTGGTTAATCCAATTTGCTAGGTTGATTGTCCACAAACCAAGCTCTTGCAAATCCTAGACAACAATAAAATGGCACAAACGAATTTCTTTTTACCTTATCCTTCATGGCCATAAATTTTCTCTTTTATTCGTTGGTTACAAAAGTCAACCCACACTTTTAATCACCCTTCATCAAATCAAATGTCTTATGGACGGCTGAGATCAAAGTTCAATCCATTAATCTCAGCCCCAGGATTTTAATGTCCTTGTTACAAATGAACGATTGTGATATTATGTTATGTAAAAAGTCACATGCATATGCTATTCAACCACAATGGTGTTTCTGTCCAATTTTACCTCGATTTTGCCGAAAGTGCCTTCTATCAACGATGTCACCTTTTCATTCACTTGGCATAAGAAAGTGCTCTTTCTTGTTATATATAGTCGTTTACACATTTAAGTGGCACATTGAAAACAAAGACATTTTTTAGGGTTGAGATTACAAAATTATCCTGAAATCAAACAAGACAAACAAACCTTTGGTTAGCAATTTTTTTTGTTGGTTTGGACTAGTTACTTGAGTAACTAGTTACTGCTTTTTATATGTTTAAAAAGCGACTTTTAACTTTCCCCGTTTAATTTTGATTTCTGATTCAAAATTTAGAAAAAGGAAATAGTGTCTAGATGAAAGTTGTTCTTCTACGATTCAAAAGAACTTATCGTAATTTGGTATTATCGAAGGGGATCTCTTTGACGGTGGAAAATATTTTGTGACAATTTGCTAAAACGGTGTGTGGTTTTATTCTCTGTCAACCACAAAACCCTAAGACTCGCCAGTCACTGTTGCTTTAGCCTTGGTTATCATCAATGGAAGTTAAAAGTTTTCAAGGTTTTGGTAAAGTCGCCGAGAAACACTTCTCCCGAGTGTATAGTTGTGTTTAATTAGCTGATAATTAGATTCATTTTTCTTAAGATTCCTATGTCCCAATACGATGTTTTGTAATTGCTCTAAAACATTGTTGATTAGTTAAATTTCATGTAACAACCATCTCATCCTCTCTCGAGAACGGTGTGTCATTAACCCTAACTTGCCACTCAAGCAACTCAACATAAACATAAATAAACCTTTTATTACCCGTAAACCATGTCCAATAACCAATAATTTTAAGTAAATTCAATGATCAAACCACCAAATCTAAAACCGATAAATAAATAAAATGTCTGAAAAACCAAAATTAAATAAAATCATTAATCCTAGAACAACACCAAAACCGAGTAACTCATCCGACTATTGTCAGTCTCACCTGAAAAGAAAAAAAGGAAAAGAGGGGTGAGTGACAGGGGTGGATAGCTGCACACGCAAGTCCGCAAACCCGGCTCAACAAAACAACAACGCTAGACTAGTCCAAGAACATGCAGCAAACATGACACCTAAGTAACCAACGAAGACAAACAATGGTCCTAAACACCTTCAGTGACTGTCGGCACCCTCCGGAGAGACTTCCATCAGCATCGGATAAGTGCTCATACACACCATCGTCGTGACGCTTTATCGCTCTTAGGGATATGAACAACATATCGACTTATTGCCCGTACCTTACCGCATGCGACTCTGGTAACACAAGAACCCTCCGTCTGTGCCCCGCCCAAGTCTGAAGCCAGACTCCAGTAATACAGGAATTCTCCGTCTATACCCCGTCCAGGTCTGTCTATCCCTAAACATTATTATAAATATATATATATATATATATATATATATACACACATCACTAGCAATCAACATGCGCATCAATCAATTGTGATATCATCTATTACCTAAGTCCAATTTAGCAATAAAGATAAGAACTAGACCCCAAACAGACTCAAATAATCAAAAAACACATGTTCCGGTGCTACTCTAGCGATGGAATAAAGTCAAACCAAGGGTAAACGGGGGATTTACGCAGTAGCTCCTCACCTTGGCAAATCGGAAGAAAAGTACAGCTTATGAGTCATGAATGCTCAATCAGACTTTGAATATGAAATCAGGACAAAAACAATCAGAATAACCTCAGAGCGGATGGAATCGGATTTAGAACAAAAAAGCGGACTCCACGGGTCAAGTTGGTCCGAGTTCGTCATCTAGTCAAAGTCAACAGTCAAAAACGGCGTCTGGAAAAGTCAATGGTCAAATTCATAGTCAAAGTTAAATCGGTCAAACCAGGTCAACATAGTCTAACTAGTCAACCGTGTCCAACACAATCTGATTCGGTTCGCCACGTGGACTAATCAACATTCGACACGTCAACAGGTTCAAACACGTCATCAACACTTCATCATTGACCAGGCTCAGTCAACGGTTCGAGTTGACTCACCGAGTTACTGAGACATCGGCGAGTCACGACGACTTTGACGGTAGTTTCGACGATGGCAAAGGCGGCTTCGGCGACGGCGGCTTTGACGGTGGTTCCGGCGACTGTGGCTCCAGCGACAGTCTAACGGTGTCCCCGGTGACGTTGACGGGGCTCCGACGGTGGGTCCTGGCGGCGCCTTAGATAGCCTAAACTTTAAACGGTGATAGCGGGCGCGTTCAGACTCCGATTGAGATGTATCAGCGGCTAGGGCTTTGTCTCGACGAGATCTATCCGCTGGTGGCCTTGGATTTGCGATAGGAGCAACGAGCAGAGAGATCGAGTAAAAATAATGCTCGGGAAGAGAGAAAAGGTTATGATTGAGTGATTTCCGGTGGTGGCTCGCAATGGTGATGGGGTGGTTCTGGGGTTTCATGGTGATGAAGTGATTTTGGCATAGTTTCACTTGGAATTTTCGTGATGGAAGAATATGAGAAGCGATGACTCTTTAAATAGAAAAAACTAAGAAAAGAATCTAGGGTTTCTAGAAAATAATTTGGGCTTTAACGGACCTCTGAAACAATGTTGAAAAGGCTGACTCTTTAAGGTTTGAGATGTTTCTTTTTTGTTCGTTAATTGGTGATTAATTTGATCACAACGACATTTGCTTGTTCAAAATCTTTAAGTTTCTTTTTCTTCATAGTATATTATCGACTTCTTTTTAAACCTACACCATTGGAGCATATGGTCCTAAAGAAGGGGTTGTATATGGTTAGTATGTACTTCGTGGGTGGACCTCACATGTATTTTGGTGTTGTGTGGATTAGGATATGTGGATAAGAACATGTAGATTACACAACGAAAAGGTAGTGGAATATGTTTCAGCTGATGGATTGATCCATATGGAATAACATGGGTAAATAACTTTTTAAAATCAAATCATTGTCCTCAGACGGGAATTCTTTCGATTCAATTCATTCATATCCCCTATCCATTATGAGGCTCGAGTGTGTATGGATGTAGTTGTCGGGTATAAGATAGAAAGGATGTGACGTACCTGGTAGTAGCTTAGTATACAACTGAAAACATTTATTACGAGTGGGAGAGATAAGTGTACAATTATTTTTGTTTTTTAAATAATCCTAACACAATCCACATACAAATGTTATACTTTTGCAGAAGGCCAAATTATTTTTGGCATACCATTTTCCAGCAGGTTTTCGGATGTTGTAGTCACTAATAACAACATAAGTTCAAAGTATCAGATGTATCTTGTCCCTGCATGGACTAGTACAACTGGACAAATATGTTTGTACCTTGCATCATGAATATGGAGAATGTAAATTTGTTATAGTGTTGCAGATTAGCTGATCGATCAAATCCATCAAATCTCAAACATATCAGAATCAGATGTAAACACACCTAATATGTGTGGGAAGTAAAATTTGAGTTCCCCCTATTGTTAAATTTATGCGACAAACACATTAAACCCCCAATTATCTATATTGGCCTAGTCCAAAACCTTCACTCTTTATATGTACAATCAACATAAAAATATCCATATTTCCTCGTCCATAGAACTCAAAAGCAGTATAGTTCATGCGACTAGTAACAAAAAAAAAAACTTAGCCAGGACATTAAGTCCATCATCCCAACTCTATATGCCCCCAATGAGTAAATAAATTTTAGAATAACTAATAACAAGACATCCTTTTAGAATTAGCATTTAGCAACAATTGTTGTGATTAAATTAGTCATCAGAAAAAATGGAGTTTTAGACTTATCCTTCCAATATACTTCTATTTTATTGATACTTATTGTACTTTTCATCACTGCACAAAGTAGTACACCGATGTAATTAACATTAGCCATTAGATCAATGTGTGCGTGTCAATCTGTGGTTAAATCTTGCCTTCGACCCATAGCCCAAAGATTTCATTAAGTCTTGTTAAAAATGGATGGCTAAGATTACAATGAATAAGTTAAATAGAAGTAACTGATACTTCTTCGTTGAGGGAAAGTTCATCTAGATCCTCCTCATTTTAAGCGAAAAGTGACCCTTTTCAAAAAAAAATCACTATTTTGATATGTTTTGTCAAAAAAATGCACTTTTAGTGTAAATTTTTCACCTAGCAAAATGGATTAACCAACCAATATTAATAATCGCGTTTCGTAATTAGTAAAGATGTATAAATCTAAGTGAACTCATTCATTAATTGGTTGGATTAGTACACGTGGACTGGCGTATGTATATAAGTTGTTGTATGTGTACATGTAGTTACTTAAAGTAACCAATATAATGTGAACCAATTCAACGGAGTAAATTTTTTAAGAAACATGCATTTTGGTGTGTTGTGTGTGTTGTATGGAGTTTGTTCTTTAAAGTTGTGTATTTTATTGTAATTTATGTGAAAGTTCTTTAGAAAAGTCTATAATATATCTGTTTGAATGACTCACAAGGTCGAGTATTTGGAAATTGTATAGAGGTACTCATTCATTAATGAAGAGGAGGCAAAATAAATGAGTCAGACTGGGGAAAAAGAGGATGGTCTTGAAAAGAATTTTTGTAGTGGAGATGGAATTGCCTTGAATTATTATTTGATGGTAGGGTTTGTAGGTGTCCACAACAGACAAAGTGTTAATTTAAATTATGGACAAGCTCACGTGAACCATGTGGAAACGCCTAGTCCACTCGATGTAGCTCGCGTTAATGGTGGGAACGATGGTAATGCACAGGGGAGTAGACAAAACCTGGCTGAGTTAAATGATGACGTGTTTGTTATACCTCCACTTTTTGATGGTATTATTTTTGGTACAAAGGCGATGTTGTTTTTTGGACATTAAAACATTGGTGATTGACTAATTATAAATCATAAGTTGGTAATTGATTTAAATATGAAATTTGTATGTTTTGTTTGATGGATTTGTCCATTTAGAACATACATATGTAGTAAGTTTTGGGATGCATTAGTTGCAAAATGTGTGTGAAAATGACCCAATAAGTTTTGCTTTTGTGTCATTTAGTTGACAATTATTTTGGTATCTGAGAGCCAATCCATTTAGTCAACCGTTTTTTTCTCAAACAGCCTGACAATTGGTCGTTCGAGTCGAACTCATCGAAAAATTTTATGTATTGTATCACTTTGTTATGAATCTTTCTTAAATCTAGAAACCATCAAGATCTTCGTCTCCTTCGTCTTTATCATCTTCCTCTTCATCATCTTCCTCGCTGAAAAACATGAATCACGATTTCATCTTTGAATTCTTTATCATTTTCAAAGTCTATCATCTCTGCGAAAACAAGTAGAAATTTTTTTCTTTCGTGAAAAAAGAGAAAAGAGATTGATTCAGATTGATGAAGTAAGTTATAATTGGACGCTTTATATTAGAGAACATGGAATAAGAACTTTGAAAATTTACCAGATTAAATGAGGAGAGAGATGAGAAAGGGTATTTTAGTAATCTTCATATCGAAATGTACCATTTGGCAACAAAGTACTCTATAGTGACAAGAGAAAACCGAAAAAGTGTCATATAGTGTAAATAATTCTTTCTAGGTAGAATGTTCACAATCAAGCTCTTGCAAATCCCAGACAACAATAAAATAGCACAAAAGACTTTGCTTTTTATCTTATCCTTAATGCCCATATGCTTTCTCTTTTATTCGCCGGTTACAAAGGTCAACCCATATTTTTTATCATCCTTGATCATATTAAATGTCTTGTTGCGGCTGAGATTAGAGCACAATCAATTACTCTCAGTCCTATGATTTTAATGCAATCGTTACAAATGAACGACTGTGATATTCTATTATGTAAAAAAAAAAATCACGTGCATATGCTACTCATCCTCAAAGGTATTTTTATCCAATTTCACCTCGATTTTTTTGAAAAGTGCTTCAATAATGTTACCTTTTTATTCATTGGGCACAAGAAAGAAAATGTCCTTTTTATTATCAACTCAAATATGATTCCGCCAGAGAAATTTAGCCTCAATATTTTCTGACCAAAAAATTATTTTACAATTTTGTACCAAAAACATTGTTTCACAATTTAATCTTTATAACTTTTCAGCATTTTTCAATCCATGTTTCAATTACTTTTAGCGAGAACTGCAAATATTTATGATGAAAAAAATTGTGAAATAAAAATTTTAATTATTTGTATTTTCGCAATGATTTAAAGATTTTCCTCGGAGAACTTGTTCAACTCTGTGGGTGATAAAACTATATTTAAAATTTTTAAGTATATTAAAAAAGAATTGAGATGAACAAGATGTTCGATTGATAATTAAAAAAAAAAAGCAAAATTGAAATGAATTTTGTATTAATTATCATATCAGCTGATACAAAATAGATAGAATCAGGAAGAAAAGCTCACAAAGCTTATAGTATCGTGAAAATATTTTAGAAAAAATCTCCCTTCTTATGGTCCCTCTGATCCGTTTACCTTTAGTTCGACATCAACAACCTCCGCGATATTCGGGATCACAAGTTCTAGTTTGACCGCGAAGATTTCAGAGGAAATAGTTAAAATGTTGAATCGGTCGAGTTTGCACTTCTTCTCTATCCCCTGCTCGATGTCGAGCTCTCGCTGAAAAGCGGTTGGATTCGTTATCAGTATTGGGTTTGGACGAACTCTTAATGTGGATATAATACTGAGAATCACTTGATAATGGACCTCCAGGACCGGATTCGGTCCATATAAAATCTAATATCAAGGAACTACATTATGATAATTGATTAAAAAAATGGGAGATTTTGGTCTTCATTTTCAAACTAAAATAAGCCAAAAAATAACCAAAATAATCAAGTTTTCACGTAAGAATAACTAAGCTAGTTTAGTGTATTGTTAATCATATTTAGGAGGATTAACTCACACGTTAGACTAATTGAGATAATAGCAAGAAATAATTCACATGTGTACACGTTTCAGAGATGGGTCGGGTCAATTCTCTTTGTCCTTTGCATCTTCTTTTTACTTGAAAAATCAGCAAAATGTCTTTTCTCTTAAATAAGGAGGCGTTTTTAAAGGGATATTTTTTTGTATAACCCAAAACACATTATTTGATCATTTTTTTGTCAAATTTGATAAATTTTTTTTTTTTGTCAACCACACATTAAATTAAATAACTCTCGAAATGGTAAGCCAAATCGGAGGGGTTGTGTCTATATAAGAAAAACCATTTAAAAAAAAAGCGAGATCTTCGCGCCAGATCGTCAGCTTGCATGTTTAGCGTCCGCGGCACGTGCGTCAACGAGAACTCTGAGAAGAAACCACGAAGTTGCTGGAAATCCTGAAGTTGAGTATGAAAGGCTGGCCAGTCCTCCGGGTTCTAAAAAATATTGATGAGCTCTGCGCAGTCCGTCTGGAAGAACTGGCAGTCAATGCTGCGATCATGCAATTCTGTCATCGCCTATAGCAGGGCTTCGAGTTCCGCATGAAGTGGTGAAAGACTCCGGCGTTGGCATTTCACCCCAAAATTACCTCCCCATCTTTCGTGAGGCATATCCATCCAAGTTCTGAAGTAGGGTCCGATTGCTTCCATAAGCCATCTATACGGCAATGTAAACCATCCGGAGTAATCGGTTCGCAACAAAGCCTCTCCTCATCCGAGGTGAGGAAAACTTGTGCGTCATGCCAAGCCATAGCATCTGTCTCTGCTGAGCGGAATAACTCCGCGACATCCATCTGTACTCCTTGGAAAACCATTTTATTCCTCGCTTTCCAAATCAACCAAAGTATCCATGGAAAGAGATCTGGTCGATCACTATCCTGAGTTTGCACCGGCTTATGCCAAAAAAGATAAGCCATATCAGGGTAAAGAGCATCCGTAGGAAAGGATCTCTGTCCTGTTTGGTCCTTGTA